>JABUQX010013353.1:0-31107 GCA_015478945.1 Trachelipus rathkii
TAATTTTGCTACCAGGGTGCGGGACGGGGACCAAATTCAAATGCACCCACGGGACGGGGACCCAACTCCGACCTTAATGAAAAGAATTTTACAATGGATTAATTTTACACTTTTTGCACTAGTATGAAATTCAAATATAGGAACGTTGTGCTTGAGAATCTATTTTTCTGCTGAGAGTCTGTTTCCTTTTCATCATATAATGTAGCCAGCAGTTGCTAAATACTCTTTCACTTGGAACACTAGTTGGAGGGAAGGCCAAGTATTCGTTGCAAATTTACTTAACCGTGGGTAAACATTTTGCTTAACTTTCCACTAACTGATAGGCTCATCATTTGTATCTATCCGTTTTTCTTGGTGATAGTTTTCATCATTTGCACTACATCTTTTGTCATAATGCGCGTGTTTCTTCATCAACTGCTAGACTAGAAATTCTTCCAGTTGAATCAGTTATTTGATTTACTATTAGGTGTTGGTTCTGTAGATTTCTCGTTTTTTCCTTTTAATGTGGCAAATTAATAGACTGTTCGGTATTCAAGTTTTTAAACTGCAACACAAAGTGACGATTTAACTTGTTTCAAAACTGTGTTACAAAAAAAATTGCCTTTTATAACGGGGATCTTAAGTAAGTTGCATAGCATAAAGCTTCCTTAGCGTTGAGGATTTAATGGTAAATACATCGCCAGCAGAAGCTTAGAGGCGTGATATTGTTTGGCATCCCTATCTATGTGACTCTGTTGACTCAAATTAATTATTATCGCATGCTGTGAGATCATAGTCATCATTACACAGTTTGAGTCGAGTCCCATGTCTCTCATTTAAAGTTTCGTTCAGATTTTTCTTAAGTATTTTTATTGTAAAATTCTTTTATCAAATCTCGACAATAAACATCCGCAGGGCAAAGCGCGGATGCGGATCTTTAATAATGTGCGGATGCGGATGTTACCTGCATCACTAGTCTACATACATTCTCGTGCTGGAGTAGGACAGTTATAGCTTGTATAATACTCGTTTTGAGCTTGTATGAATAGTATTATACCAGTAAGGTATCAATTAATTATTCTCAATTCAAGTTCTCGGCTTGCAAAGAGGATCTATTTTTTTTTTTTTTTTTTTTTTTTTTTTTTAATTAGTTTATTCACAAATCACAATTCATTACCAGTTGCCTTTACAACTGTGCAAAATTAAAAATAAAAAATATTCATATTGGAGAATATATAATTAAGCCTTTTTTTTTTTAGGTGGTTGTTTTTGTTGTACAGGACCCACCATCGGCCACATTGGGTTGAAAAATCAACTCTATGGGTGGGTTTAAATTTCGTAAAAGAAAATTTAAATGGTGAAATAAATATTGAATCAGAACAAAAATAAAAATAGTCCTAATGTTACATAACAAAAATGTTGTTAAGAATATTTAGTCCTTGGAGATATGATAAGAGAGAGTTACTATCAAAGTGGGAGCATTCAGACAAGATATGGGATAACCTTTTAGAAGATGTTATGGAGTATAGAGTAAGAAAATGATGGCGAATGGGGTCCAGTTGATGGCAATCAATGAAGATAAGGTGAACAGATTGCAGGGCATGGCTACGGCAAAATTTGCAAATGGTGGGATGGATCACGTGACATGTAGTGACTGTGAGTGATGATGGTGTGGTCAATGCGGAGGCTTGCAAGTATCACCTCGTGCAAGTTCTTCCGTCGGTGAGAGGAAGACCACTCACCAATGTTCAGCTTTGCACTTCTAAGTTTCGCCTCTCTCAGGTCATTCGCCCGACATCCCTGCCAGTAAGACTGGAGGCCTTGTCGGAGAACAGGATAATAATCAATTGATGGGAGGCTACTTTGTCTAATGGTATCCGGAAAGTACCTAGAACAGCTCCGGAAAGAGGAGGCGGGCATTCTAGCCATTCTGTCTGCGATTCATTGCCAGTTACCCCTACGTGAGTGGGGATCTAAAACTTAGTGTAATTTGTGGGTTCTTTCAGATGGTAGCACCCGAAGAAATTGTTGCACAGCGGATTCCATTGTTGTTTTTAGAATAAAGGGCTTTAAGCACTTGGAGGGCGCTAAGCGAATCTGAATGACGTAAGAGGTCTTGGTTAAGGAATAAAATTCGAGAGAGGGCAATCATTATAGCCATTAATTCTGCCGTAAAAATGAAGCATGAGAAGGGAGGGTATGGAAGGGAAGACAGCAGACGTACCCACACTGTTCCGGTTTTAGATGCCGTCAGTTCAAACACGAAGTGAAATCCACCGTGAAATTGTTGAATGAGATAGGAATGATACCTTTAACAAAGCAGCGGAGTGGCTAGATTTGGAGAGAGAGGTGAGGACCAAGGCTTACCCGAGGGAACGATCAGAAGGCTCCAGTGGAAATACAGGTCTCCTCATTTTGGATGGGATGAAAACAGGTGTAGTAGAGTTGGGGACGCCTGACCATATACTACGCACCCATAGTCCAGCTTTGATCGGATTAGGGCGATGTAGAGATGTAAAAGGGACTTGCGATCAGCACCCCAAGATTTTTGGGCGAGATGACGTAATAGGTCAAGCACGCGACGACAAGTCGTTTTCTGGAGTTTAATGTGCGGTGCGTACTTTAAGTAGTCCTTTAAAATTAGTCTTAGAAATTTGGCTTGTGATGTTACAGGAATGGGCGAACCATATAAGGTTAGGTTCGCGGAGGAAGGGTTGCAGGTTCTTCGAAAGTAGCCAAAACAAAATACATAAAATATAATTCTTTCATAGAATAAACAATATTATTCAACATACCCCATTGTGAAATATTCTCAATAGCTAGTTGAAGTTGCCGTCAAAGAAATGGCAGTCTGGCTCTGGCAATATATATAGCGCAAGGCCATCAATATAGAGAGAAAAATTGACAATCGCTGGGATAGAAGTAACGATGTCATTGAACCCAAGAGCAAATAGTAATACACTTAGGACACTGCCCTGCGGAACATCTTCATCAAAAGTAAAGTGACGTAATAGAACAGAACAGCACCGAAACTTAATGGATCTATTTGACAGAAGACATTTAATATAAAGAGGGAGCTGTCCTCGAAAACAGAGCGAGTTTAACAAGTATGGCAGGTCAGCGATATTAGTTTTTAGTTGTCCGCCAACTTCTGATTTTTCCCAGGTTTGGAATAGGAATTATAAAAGCTGTAGTCCAAATAGATGGAAAAAAGGATTCGATCCAGATTCTGTTAAACAGATCCAGCAAAAAACGCTGATCCAGTTTAAGGGTGAATATGACGGACAAGTATGACAGGTTAGCGAAATTGGTGTTAGGTTGTCCGCCAACTTCTATCCCAGGTTTTGGAATAGGAATTACAAAAGCTGTAGACCAAATAGATGGAAGAGAGGATTCGATCCAGATTCTGTTATACAGATCCAGCATAAACTCTGATGCAGAAGCCAGGGTGAATATGACGGAGCATTATGTACGAAATCATGTCTGTGACGAGGCCACCGTCTTTGCTATTGGTGAGCGTAGTTTGATACTCTGCAAGTGTAAAAGGATGGTTATAGGTGTGATCTTCCCCTTTCGCTGTTGAAAAGTCTGGCTGTGCAGTGCTAATTCTCAATTTTTGAAAGGCTTCCGAATAGTGAAAAGAGTTCGTGTGGCTAGCAAAACAATAACCTAAGGCATCTGCAACAGCTGCTGGAGCAGAGATCGTATCGGTTATATCAGGCCCGTAGCAGAATACTGTGGATGAAGAATTGTTGGAGCAGCAAGATAATTTCTGTGCAACTTTCCACACTGAAGAAGGGGGTTGTGGATTTGACAGTCTAAGTATAAGTTCGAAAGTATTGTTTACGTGGTTGGCGATTAATTCGACGAGATCTCGCGGCAGCTGCTTTAAAGATAATCATGTTTGAGGTGGTGCGAGTCCTCTTGTATTGCCTGTATATACAAGCTTTTTTCTTCTCCCGGTTAGCTTGTGCACACTCTTGGGACCACTTATGAGTGTGCCGAACGCCTACTTGCGGAAGATCGTTGGGTGCAAGCTTCCGCTACTGTGATGATAACTTACAGAAGAAGTTAAAGGCATCATCAACAGTAGGAAACGCTTATTGAAGGAGAGAGTGAGATAGCAGTAGCCTGATGAAAAGGAGCCCTCTCCGCCCTGTCAAACGCCAGCTAGAAATGGGTTTTAACATTGGGATCGGTGCAAGTTCATTTAAAGCTATTGGGTAATGGCCGTTACTGCCGTATAAGTAATCAAAGCGGAACCAGGTGAAGCGTTCCATTAAAGAATGGGAGCAAAAGGAAATATATATACAGGAAGAAGTGTGTGTATCTAAACGTTCATATGTAGGGAGTCCTGTGTTAAGGTATCCCAGGGAAAAGGGGGTTGGAAGATCAACAAGGATCTTAGTCTTAGAAGAGTTGACAGAGCCTCCCATAAGGGGTGACGAAGATTGAAGTCTCCCAGTATAACAACCGGAGTGGGGAGCTGCTTAAAAGGTCGGCTAAGTCAGTCTTAGTAAACTCACTACTGGGAGCCAAGTAGATCGAACAGACAGTGAGATCGATGGACAAATGGATACGTGCTGCCACTGCATGAAGTCTAGTTCGAAGAGGGACTGGAGAATAGGGGATAGATTTAGGAATGAGAATTCTTGCGCCTCCTCGACCATTGTCACCTCTTTCTATAAGTTAGCGGCGATGTGTATTCCCATGGTTGGAAGAAGTCGCTATAATATAGTTGAAGTTTCTGCAAACGTATGCACTTTGATGTACTTATGTTAAGTAATTGAACAAGTTCTTCAAAATTAGATTAGTAGCCACGACAATTCCATCGAAGGAAGGTGGCCATGCTATGTGTGTATGAATATATGAGGATAGTCTGAGCACAAATCGTCTAATGGGAGCTCCCTATAATATTGGGGTGGATACAGATGAGGAGGAATGGCTGAGACGTGGGTCCCGAAGAGGAGGATCAATAAATCTTGGTGGCAAGGAACAGTCGTACAACTGAATGGTTAGGTTTTTTTTTTTTTTTTTTTTTTTTGGGGGGGGGGGAGGTTTTTGTTGGAAGAGCAACAGGGTGCTCATGTTTGGGAATGAAATGGATATCAGTCTACCAAGCAAGCAGATTCAGAAAAGTGTGGAGAATATGGGGCTGTTTCCGTGTGAAATTCTTCTCCACAGACTGCGCAGTGCTCATATATCATGCGGTCTTGTCGGGGATGACCCAAACCGCTGCTGGCATTTAAAGCAAGGTCTGGGTCGGGTAATAACGTACGAACACTGTAGCATGTAAACTCAATTTTCACCTTAGTAGATGGAAAAGGCTTGTTAAAGGTCAGTAGTGAACGAGGATTTGAGGTGTCAGGCGAGTCCGACGTGGGGGAAATATGTAAACGTCAGTAACAGGAAATCTTTTCTGCTGTAGATTTCGAAGAATGACAGCAATATCTTCGTCTTTCTGTTCTAAAGAGTAAATAGTGCCCTTGAATGTGTTTCTTATTTCATCAGGAGTGGAGATAAGAGGGATGTTTCCGAGAGAGTTAAGGATGACAAGATAGGACTTTGATTTCCGGTAGTAGCTTGAACGAGAAGGGACTCATTCCTCATGTGGGTCTTCAATTCCAAAAGCTTTTCAAGTGCATCCCTTAGAATGATGGTTCTTTGCTCACTAAGAGTTTTGGAGGTGGTTAATGGCAATAAGTAATACATCGGGAATGTTGTGTCAGCTGGCAGTCCTGGAGGGGGGGGGCAGTATATGGAGTAAACAATTGAGAACGGGTAGCACCTTTTCGGGGTTGGCCCTACCGTTTGGGCACCTGGGATTTTGAGGGTGTGCCAGGCGACTGATTGCTGGGGATAGACAGGGGCCTTCTATGTGAGATGGAGGGAATCACGGCTTTAATATTCGAAGAGCAGTTCAGAAGAGTAAGTCCATTAATCGGTACGGGTTTGGTAATCATTATATCCATTAATCTCCGAGGCAAATAAAGGTATTCCATGGTATATTAAATCAAAGGGGTCCCCACTCATGGGTGTCGAGCCCTAATATGTTTGTGCCAGGAGGACCGCTCTAAGCGGCGGAGAGTCTCTTATTATGGATGTTCCAAATGGGTCAGGAAAAACGATCCAAACCAGGTGCTAGGTCTTGTGCATCGAATCACGAACGGGTGATGTGGTTGCACCCCTTCAGCACAGATGACGCCACGTGCCCCTCCCATAAGGAAGGGTGTCATCGGCGTTTATCTACCCCTCTAGCAAAAAGAAGAAAAAAAAGATAGATATTGTGGTGGAGAAAGTGATTTAAAAAAAAAATTATTATGAAATATGAGGGGAAAGGATGAAGGCTGAAAGATTACGTATGTGACAAATGCTAATGCACAACAAATGCACATACTAGTGCTGGATCCGGGGGGATGCACAAAGACCCCCAAGTATTGGTTCTTATCACTATGTCACGCTCCAGGTTGTATGCCAAGAGCATAATACCATAATAAGAATCAATACCCTCCCTGCGGGGCTGATGGTGGTTATAACAGTTCCAGCAATAATTTTGAGAATTTAATAAATATTAACTTAAACACGTGCTTTTTGGAGTTATTAATCGATGTTTTTTTTTTTTAATTTAAAAAGAAATAAAAACGCCTCCACCAAAAATTCAGAAATCAAAAAAAACTTTTAAACAAGCGCTTTTTTTTTTTTTTTTTTTTTTGCAATTAATGATTACCCTCGACACCCGTTTTCCTGTCATAACAAACTGATTTTGTGTATTTGAAAATTAATTAAAGTTTGTCATATGAAGTTTAAAGTTAAACTTTTACAGTTTTTTATTTTTCGAGAACTGCATATTCATTGTCAGTTATTGCAGAATGACTCTGGCTTCACTTTCTCAAGATAAGCAAAAGGCCCCATTATTTGTTCTTCTTTTCCAGAGGTTGACCCTGTCTCATATTATGGCATGTAAAATGGTTACCCGATTTGATTAGAAAACAAAAAGACAATCGATTGTTGATTGCTTGATCAAAGGATTTGACCATAGAGTTTGAAGTCTTTTGGCAAGTTTTTAGTTAGTTATTAAGGTAAAACTGCGTGTTGTAACTACTTGTATGACAATAAACTTTTAAAACTTGTAGTGTGGTTAGCATGAAACCTTAGCTTTAGTTTTTGCTTTTGGTAATAGTTGGCGTATATATTATATTGGCATTTGTTTAAGATATTGACAAGTATTCGGTTGCTGTGTAGGTTGTGCATGTTGCGTTAGCATGTGTTTTGATATTTAGTTAGACTGGTACAGTCTTGATAGATCCATGTAGCTTACTTACTATGTCTTTATTTCTTATGTTCTAATGGGAGATCAATACCGTCCTAGCTCCATGTAAGTAAAATTAATGGGGAAAACTTTCCAGCTGCCATATCCGAAACTCCCTCAGAGTTAAGCAGTCCTTTTAGAAGGTAGTTAGCGTAGAATTTTAAGAAATATTTGTGAACAATACTTTTAAAAACTTAGTAATAACTAGTTTCAATATGGTCAGTAGGTTTTTTTCTACTAGTTTTAATTATTTATTTTTTTAACTATGAAATAAACCTATACAAATTCTTCCATTTCCTATACAGTCCGGTTGATTTAAATTATAATATTATATATATTATATAAATGAAATATATAAATCGTTATCATATATTATATATTTATAATCTAATATTATATATCTATACCTTATAAATCCATATATATAATATACTATATATATTATATATTATATCTATAATATATTATAATATATAATAATTATATATAATAGAAAATAATATATATATATATAAATATATTATAATATATAGTGGATTATAATATATCAACATTAATCGATTATAATCTAATCGAATAGATACTAATATCGATATCTTTTCTGCGATAATCTGAAGCGATAGATATTTTTAAAATATCGATATAATGTTATCGTAATTTTAATACGGGCCCTAATATTATAATAATATTATATAAATATATTATATAATTATATAATAATATATAAATATATTATAATAATATACTATTATAATAATATATTAATATACTATATTGCTCTTTATTGTGGAAAACCATAAATAGGTTAAATAAGAAATTTTTTGATTTTAGAACACTTACGTGTGTTATTAGTTGCTGTAGTGTCAGCTCGATGTTGACTAGAGATACTATTGGTTCCTTTACTGTTACTGGTAAAGATAGAGTTGGGTGAAAGCGCTCAGTAATATAGGTGAACATTTAACAAGATAGGATGTCACATCATAGGCAAAAACAGAAATAAGCGGATTAGAACATGCAAATGGTGATGTTATAAGGGGGATAAACATAAAAGGGTTATAAATGTAACAGATTTGAGTATAAATGTGCAAAGCAATAATATAATAGAGATATAGGAATTACCTTATAGCTGTAGGATTTTTCTGGTATAATTATTACCACTTTAATAATAAATGCTATGCTCAGGTTTGGTTATTAAAACTTAATAGTACTTTTTAGTGGCGTATATTTAAAGCAGTTTATTTACAATTAAATATTAATTACACACAGAATTCAGTAAGTTACTTTCTTTAATTGAGAAGTTTAAATATAATAAATGTCTATTGTAATATAATTCTATTTAATATTTCGTATAAATTTAAGTATATTTATTTAATTATCAACCCCCAATCACTCACCATGTAGATACTGAGGCAATGCGCAAACATAAAAGGAGTATTCCCTTTCAATTCTAAACACTTTAAGTATTGAAGTATAATATAATATATTCTTTTAATTAAATGTTAAGGGGCTTGTTTTGGTTGTTGACAGATAGAGATTGATATTCTATTGCAAGGATTTTGGCTCAATGTGATGAAAAGTAGAGTGCAAAAATAAATAAAGCCCCCAGCCAGTTAAAGGTTGTTTCGGAAGGCTCCCTAAACCCGTTTTGAAAAATGGATTGTACTAAAGGGCTCCTGGCCTTTTGAATAGATATTCTGTAATGCTCCTACCAGTTTTAAAATGTGTTCCAATAGATGTCTCCCAAACTGTTTTTGGAATGATTGTGGCTAAGGGCTACTTGTCCTTTCCGAAAAGAGAAAGAGAAAAGAAAAAAAAGTGTTATAGATGATTTAGAGTGTATATAGTAGTTATATTGTTTTATTGTCATATATTTTTTATTTAACAGAATGTGTGGATGAAACTTAAGGCTCGCTTCCTAGAATTTTATCTTCAAATAGAAGGCCTCATGGGAACAAATGATAATTTGATTATTAGTTATTTTTCTACCCTAATATTATAATATATATAATATTATAATTATATGTATATATATATAAATATAATATATATTATAATATATATATATATATATATATATATAATTATATATATATAATATATATAATATATTATTATATAATATATATTATATTTAGGGATGTACGCGATATTAGGATCGTTCGGTAGTTATGCCATTTTTTGGGTTCGACGTTATATGCCGATACTTAACCGTCTTTTTACTTGGTTGAAAAAATTATCAGAAACTGTTAGAATCAATATAAATCTACCTTCCGATATAGATGGCTATAAACAGGTTATGTTTTTTTTTTTTCTCGATTCCTTTTAACTAGTTTTAGCGTTATCCAATTGCTTAGCGAACATTACTTATTTGACAGCCATTTTATAATTATACCGATTGATCTTACTGTTTTTGTTGATTCATAGATATTTTTTTTCTTTTTTTTTTTGTACGAATTTTCGTGAGAGCGTGTGAGTGCCGCGAGTTTTTTTAAACTTTCTGGATATTCATATTGATATTTGTTCTAAATAGGGTTTTACAGTTTAAAAATTCACGTTTAATTAGTTTTAGCATATGAACATTTTCCTAATTTCATTGGTTGTCATTTTTTCTGTCGTTTTTTTTTGTTTTTTTGTCTTTTTTGTGATTGTGTTCGTGTATGATAGCGGATTTGCTCAGGCGTGGCCTTTTCTTTTGAACTTTACAACATCAATGTTCATAATTAATCTGCATCCACGGAATACAACTCTCAATCAAAACCTAATTTTATGCTCTTGTCTGAGACCTAGATGGCTAAGAATTCATTCCTTCACTTCGTTAAATATAGTCACTATAACTTATTTATAATTTCGTTGAAGGTGTGTGTATTGCTACGAAATATAAACACCTAAAACACTCTCGAGATCCGATTCTTCTACCTTCGATGTTCTGTGTTAAATCTTTCTTCCTCTACTACAATATTTTAATGTTCTATACTGTTCTCTCTACAGACAGATTTCATGCCTTTTTGATACCTACAAATTCTATCCACGAGACGTATATCTTCTTCATCCCATATGAGTCCTACTTTTGGGGATTCAATGTACCAAACACTGAATTGTTGGTTCCTCTCATACTGATTTAGTGGGGGAGGAGGCCGAATCATTAAACTATTCTCAACGATCTGAGAAACTAATTAAAGAACCCAACACATCCGGATTCGTACCATCAATCTTGAACACCACTTGAACTAAAATGTCTCACCACAATCCTTCCTCTTAAATCAGACCACCTTCGCTCTTATTTGTAAATCTGACCACACCCTTATATTTAAAATACTTTCTCTCCACATCTCCTCTTGCCCTAGTGTTTTCTGCTGACTTTGATCGGGCCGATTGGGGGGCATTTGCGTTGCTTCTGAGCTAATATAAGGAATGACTGCTTTTTGACTCTAAAGCTTTGGTTCTGCGATATAAGTTGAACTGTAATTGTGAGGGATGAGCTAGGTTAATTCCTTCTTGGACTAATTTTTCCCTAAAATACCATGTTCAATCGTGGCTTGCTTCTCTGCCATTCAGCTAGAGACAGCCGAACGGTGTGGAAAAATTCTCGTTCTCTCTATCACTCTGCAATTTTCATTAGCTAGAACTCGTTGCGGGATACTACTCGACGACCAAAGCGGACTTTCATTAAACAAAGTGCGCTGACCTCCTGGTTCTCCTACGAAACTCTCTTGCAATAACTCTCTAAGAACTTTTGTAAATTCTCCTTTCCTCCTCTTATTAGCTTCTGATGATTCTGAATTTCTATACTCCACTGAAAAGGCAACATCTCATAGGCTCCATTTTCCTCTAACTCAACCCTTGGAATTCGATTCTGGCATTATTCTCCTCCACTTCCCCCTCAGTGTCTATGCCTTTACCTGTAATCTCATTGATCCTGGTGCATGGCTCTCTCCGAAATTCTAAACTGAAAAAACGTTAGGACAAGGTGGTGCCGGATTCATCCTCTCCGATTTTTTGAGGAAGTGTGCTTCCGTGCTGACTCCGCCCCTGTCAACTATATTCTATATGCTCCAAATAGCACTTTCCTCAGTTTGGAAGCGCGCATATATCCAACCTATTCCAAAAGGATGCTTCTCTGTCATTCTAACTATCGCCTATAGCTTCTAACTGTATTCTTCCTAAATCTTTGAAACTTCCAATCTCACTTAGATCAACTGAATCTCATTCCTTTCTTCCGATTGCCAGTACGCTTCGGCGCTCGAGACTACTGAGATAATACTTCCTATAATCGGATTTAATTGTTTCCGCCCTAGGAACACGGAAAACTTGTGTGTGACGCTTGACATAATCCAACGCATTTGACCGGTATGGCGCGTCACTGCTCTCCCAAGCTCCCTGGGTGTCCTTCTTCTCTTTGCTTACTATGTCTAGCTTTCTTTCAAATCCTCAATATCGGCTGTTGTGATGGGGCGACTTCTTTTCTGTCAATAGTGTCTCAGGGTTTCGTTTTATCTCCTACTTTATTCCTACTTTCATATTGATCTCCACCTCACATAAATCTATCCCTCAAGCATGATGATCGACCATCATTTTCAACTCGTACAATTCTCTCACATCTTTTCCTTTTCAAGATTGCTTTCTTAATCTCCAGACTATTCTCGCTGATCCTGATTAATTTCAGGTTGGTCGTCTCAAGCTTTTGATAATTAATTCTTTAAAAAAAAATCACTCTACAAATCCTCTAAAATACCTTCTAACTTCCTGTCTCTTTCGACGGTTCACTCGTCTTCTCCTGTGACAATAAGTAAAAATCCTTGGCTTAACCATAAACAAAAAAATGTCTTGAAATCTCAATCACAATGGTTGCTAGGGTGCCCTCAAAGAAATCGAGTTCTGTGACTGCGAGACTTTTTTTCCTCTTCTCAGTTACTCCACATACAAGGTCTCATCCCTTGTAAATGCAGTAACTGCCTCATATCGGAGATCTCTGTTTCACCCGGTATGGAAAAAACTTAATAGAACTCTGTACTTTCTAGTTCACTTGACCCTCTATATTTGCGGCGCTAGTTGGTGCTTTATCTTTCTATAAGTAGTAGCGCAAGTCCTCGGAACTTTCCTACTCGCATTACAACCACTTTACAACTCCCTCTAGCACAATGGTTGCTGTGTGGCTATCATGGTTTTGTTTTGATATTCATAATCCAGACAGTTTCTGCGGTGCTCTTCTTCCTAAAACACTCTGTCTGGATTCTCTTCCATCATCTGTGTTCCTACTCAATTTAATCTCTCTTTAAAGCCTGCGTCGTGCTCATCTGCGTAATTTTGTTAATAAATTTGATCAATTTACACCCCTCCTTGAATATGGTTCTGCCCGAGGTGGGGACAACTGTAAAAAAAAAAAAATGAAAGTTTAAATGAATTTCTTAAGCTAGCAGAACCCCACAAGAATGGCATCTCCGACGGTGAACCCTTCCTAGAATGCATTTAAATAGCAAAACCGAGGAGCCAATTTTGACAAAAAAGAAAAAAAAAAAAGAAGAGAAGATTCACAGAAGTGCAAGCCGCCTATCTGCAACCTCTGGCTACAGCACTGATAGTGGAGCCCCACTATGGTGACTTTTCAGCAAATAAACTACTAAGATGAAGGTTCTCCCACTTTGGCTCCCATAGTTCGAATGGCTCAATTGAATTGACATCTTCATTCCCTCAGGAATACACCAAGAACCTCATCGTAAAAAGAATGAGATGTCATCCAAGAGCCAAAGATAATTCAAATTGCATCTGTGAAAGAGAGAGAGGCCAACCGAAAACATGAGATGCGCCTATCAAGAAGAGAGATCCTTTATCGTCGCAAAGAAAATGGGCCAAGTTTTATATTATAGTGCTTGCAGGCAAATAACTTAACAGCACCATCCCTCAAAGTCGAGAGCGACGCTTATAAGTTAGGTAGAATGTTAAATCACTTCAAAAAAGGAACAGCTCTCGCCAATACTATGAAGCTTAATGTTTGCATCACAATTGTGAATTGAATTGATATTGTCAATGATATCTATCTTTATTTAAGAGTAATTATTTGCAGTTTGAGTAATACGTTTTTAATCTATCTTTCAAATATAAATTGAGGTCTCTCTTTCATTATTTTATTCTTTTATATTAAGCTAGTTAAAAATCTCCTTGTAAAGTAATCATCCGTAAACAAAAGCTAGTAGCTAATCGCATCAAACATTACCAAAATAATTGAAGTCATTTCAGTTAGTATGTTTATTTCTTTATTAATATATACTTGCTTTCTAAGTTACAATGTATAACATGAATTTATAAATAATATACTGGTACAACCAAATGAAATATAAATGACTAAGTATTGTTGTACAGGAATCATCTGAGTTGCATAACCAGTACCCAAATGTTCTATTCTTATGCTTGTGTATTATTATATAATTAAGTATGTATCGGTACTGGTACGCACAAAAAAGAGTATCGATATCGGCCTCTTTTCTGTATCCGTACATCTCTAATATATATATACTGTATATAAATATAATAATAATATATATAATAATATATATATATAATATTATATTATTATATATATATTTATATAATATAATATATATATATTATAATAAAGATATATATTATTATTATACAGTATACCGGTATATATATATATACTTATAATGTATATTTTAAAAGAAAAATATATAATTTTAAAATTTCGAATAAAATCAATAGAAACATTAACATATATATCGGATAATAAAATATCAACAACCGATATATGATATTATATAATATATATAATATAATATATATATATATTATTATATATATTAATTATATATATATATATATATTATATAATATAATATATAATATAACCGTATATTATATATATATATATATATTATATATATATATTATAATTATATATATTATATATAAAATATATATATAAATATATATATATATATATATAATACTATATAATTATATATATAAATATACTGATATATATATAATTTATATATATATATATTATATATTATATAATATAATATATTATATAATATAATCATAATAACATAATCTAATATATTCTAAATATAATTATATATATATATATATAATATAATATATTATATATATATATACCTATATATATAGTAATATAATGATATAAATAATAATAATGAATTATAATATAATATTATATATAATATATATATTATAATAATATTTACTATATATATATATTATGGTATACATATATATCACGGGTCATACTCACTTTTAGGGGTCGGATAAATCTAGATATGACAATAACAATCGTTAAACTATAATCTGGGGAGATAAATAAATCTAGTATGTTACAAGGCAAATAATGATGAGGCAATAAAATCATCAGAGATGCGTTTCTTCGAGTAAAATGTACACATCTATAGCTTAGAATAAAAAAGATGAGTGATTAGTTATAACCTATAATAATGAGAATCCAACATTATTGCATAACTGAGGCTGGGTTAATGAAGAATAATATGGAGACTTCCTTCAGCAATATGAAAAGACGATATTCACTATTTAACATGTGGGAAAGATTTCATTTTTCGCTACCATTAAAATGATATAATTTATTAATTGACCTACTTTAAAATTAATCATGATATTGAATGGGTAGATATATCCTTATATACAATAAATCATATAGGAATAAGGCTATTTTATAGACCTCCTGGCAAGTCCAAGAATTAGACATGAATTTCTCCAAGAATAGAGACAGCATGCCACAGTAAAAAAAAAAGGTATAGTCATAATGGGTGATTGTAATTTTCCTGGCATTGGATCCCTTGTCTATATGACCATAGTAGTTCTGCATTCATAAATTGTAAACTATACTAAACTTTTTGACCCAGATGGTCAAAGAACCCACAAGATACGATGTACTATTAAACTAATATTAACTAACATGAAAGTAGGTGATGAAGTTAGAGTTGAGGAGAATTAGATCTTGACCTATAATATAATTTAGATTTATATGTACATGTAAACTGAGCCAAAATTTTGGCAAGTAATAAGGAAGATCTAGATTCCGAAATGGCATTTAACCAAATTCAGACTGCTTATAAACAACTGTGGATAAAGAGTTTAAAGACCAAACTGTTTTATCATTGGGAAATTTCAGCAAATTTTAATGATATTACTCAGTATGTTAAAATAAACATAGGGTGGCGAGAGAAAACCGTTTGGTGAATGAGAAGATAAAGAGAAACTTAATGAAAGCGTAGATTTTAAATATCAAAAGTAGTAATAGGGAAGAGATATTTAGCAAATGTATAAGGAAATAGAAAGAACTAACCAGTCAATAAGAAAGGCAAAATGAGAGGCAGAAATTAATTTAGCAAGAATAGTAATAAGACCTGAAAAAGTTTTTTAGCTTTATAAATTTAATAATAGAAAGATTGGTCCTAATAAGATAAATGATAAAATTAGTAGTTCAGATAAGGTTGTTACACTTTTCAATGCTTATTTTGCTCAGTTTTTACAGAGATAAGATTAGAATAAAATGTTTGGAAACTAATAGTTTTGGTATTAAATAGATTACAGAATTTGAATTGATGTAAAAGATATTTAAACGTTATTAGATCATATTGACTCCAGCAAAGCGCAGACCTGGGTAATATGGTTAGGTTCTGAAATAGTAGACGACATTGACAAAGGCAACGCATTTTGATTTTTAAGCTATTATAACATTTGGTGAGGTACAGTGACTGGAAACAGCAATATGTTTGCTATTTAAGGTAGTAAGGTAATTGGGAATTAATGCAGTTAGCTACTCTCTATGGTTGTAAGGTTGCGAAGTTATGACAGGTCATTTGAGAAATATTTAAAGATAAAAAGGTATTGTATGACTCCAGCACGTTAGAAAGGGTAGGTCATGTCACAACCTTTAAAATTTAGAATATCATTACCGATTGCATCGACTGGAGATCCAGTTGATATGTAATTAGACTTTAGCAAAGCTTTGTAAGGTGTCCACATAAGGTGTGAAGAAGTTATCGCATTGATGGTATACGTGGATGTAATGGTGGATAAAGAGGGTTGCGGAAATAGAAACAGATGTACAACCTAATGGCAATAAATCACTCATGAAATAGTGAGATTGTGTCCCCAAGTTCAGTGCTGCACTATACTGTTCTCATATATATTAGCAATGAATTTAGACCAGGACTTAAAGCAAGTTCTAAGTTTGCGATGATACAAGTGGCACCACAGTTTAGGAATAGTGAAGGATAGTACTAAGATTCAAAATGACTTGATAAACTTCTTGGGTGGCAGATAAGTGAATAAATGAATTTTAATATAAAAATGTAAGGTTCTTCACCCTAGGTTACTCAAATAAAAGTTTTACTACGATATGAATGGGGATTGGGCTTTGAATCTGTGGACCAGAAAAAGATTTAGGTGGTTATAAGCAGAAATTAAAGTAGCAATCAGTTTTGGATCTAGATATAGAAGTAATAAATGCTGCGAATAATTCGAATGTTTAATAAGAGCAAGGAATTTAAAAGAAGACTGTATAATAGCTAGTTAGGCCAGTAATAGAGTAATGTGCAAAGTTTGGCACCTTATTTAAAAAAAGACTTAGATAAGCGATGAACGTAGGCACAAGGATGATTTCTGGTTTGAGGGTAAGCTATGAGGAAAGGCTAATAGTTAGGAATTTCTGTACGAAAGCGATTTCCATTAGGGACATAATATCAAGTACAAAAATTTACATCTATTGATAATTACAGAGATCCATAAATTTCTCATATAGATCGCAAATGACGTGACAGGGCATAATAAGAAATATATGCTATCTTGATATAAGAAAGCATGCATCCAGTAATAGGGTTGTTAAATTTTGAATAGCGCCCAGATTTTTGAGTGTCGACTCGATTGCAACATTTAAAGAAGGTTGGATGTATACTGGATGGTTGGGTATCAATAAAATTAACAGCCAATTGGGTGTGTTTAGTTACAGTAGTTATTAATGTTAGACTCCATGTGTGCCATAACTTAGTTATAATGCATGTGGATGTTTGGGTACATATATAGCTATATCATTATTTTGACTACCCAAATGGTTGCTTTAGTTACTGTAATGAAAATCTAGAGTGCTTGTGGATTGCAGATGACCAGTTGGTTAGTTTGATGGGACAGTCCTGACAGCCCATGTGTTTTTAACTGTCTCAATCTTATGTCTTTATATATATAATATATATTTAATTAACTAAATATTATTATATTATATATATATATATAATTATAAATATATAATATATATATATAATAATATTATGTAAATATATAAAAAATGTATATATTATATTTATATATATATTATAATATATATATATATATATCATAATAATATATATTAATATATAAATAAATATATAATAATTAAAATTATATAATATACGCTATATAATTATAATAATATAATAATATATATATATAATATATAAATTATATATATATATTATATATAATATATATATAATATATATAAATTATATATATATATTATATATATATATCTATTTTTTTTTTTTTTTTTTTTTTTTTTTTTTTCAGATATTAATTGAAAAAAAATAGTTTCTGAAAAAAAAATGTAGTCCATTATATCTAATAAAACCCATAGATTCATAATTGATATAAAACTAAACTTCTCAGTTCAATAGCATATAAACATTCAATATATTCTCCTATAGATAGGCGCCTCTGACAGGCTACTTTCTCAATCAATTAAGTAGTAAACAACCCAATGCGCTCAAACATAGAAGGGTAAACTGTATACAGATTTGAGAACAAGTAGTCAATGCTTTTTGTCTTTTATAGTTATAGTTATTAATCATATAGATATATAATATAATATATATATTATTATATATATATATATATATATATATATAATATATATATATATTATTATATAATATAGTATATATGTATAATAATATTATTATCTATATATAAATATATATCTATAGGTAATAATATATTATAATATAAAATATCTATATATTATATATAAATTATATATATATATTATGTCTTTTTTTATATTTATATCGATATATATTAGTATAATTGTATTTTTATATATAATTAAACCGTATATAAGTATATATAGTAAATTGATATATATAATATATTATATATATATATATTATATATATTAAATAATAATATATATATAATATATATATATATATTATATTAAGTAAAGCACCGATACTATGGTATCGGTATCGGTTCGGTGGTATCCGGCGATTTTTGAAAGTCGGTATCGGTAATCGCTACGCAATTCGGATATAGTCGACTGCATCCGGTATCGTTAAAAATTGCCGATACCGTTTACCGATACCCAGACCATTTGCGTCTTAAATTGATTTGAGATATATAATATATTATTATATTAATATATTAATATATATTAACTTATAATATATATATATATACTAATATATATATTATTATAAATATATATATATAAATATATATATATTATATATATATAATATATATAATATATATATATTATAATTATATATATATAATAATATTAAAAATATATATTATAATAATATATATTTATATACTATATATATCTATATATATATATATATAATTATATATAATATTATACAAATATATAATTAAAATATAGTACTTCATTCCATTTTAAAATTCGACCCTTCGTGTATCTGAACTGTACTTGTCGGGAAATTTGGCGCAAAACTTAAAAATTAAACAAATTTACATTTTCTTATATGGTTAAATGTTGAAATTTGTTTTTTAAAAAATACTTATATTTAATCTGGTAAAAAAAGAAATTAGGAAAAGCCTAATATTTTTATAAAACAATTATTTAATTACTATTTTTAAACTTCCATAAAGATCAATGAAATTAAAAATAAAATAAATAAAAATTGTTTATGAACAATGCAACGTTGTACATTCGACGTAGAAAATTAGCAGGCCTTCTTTCGAAAAACAACCGTGAAATTTTGAATCTTGAAGAAGCATATCGCAATTTGCCCGATAATTCCTGACTCTTTTGACCTAGCCGTTTTCGCTTTTGTCATATGTGTTACGTCGCTCGTAACATAGCATACAACACTTTCAATTTCGATATTTTTTGATATAGACACTAGTAATTCTTCGAAGTTAACTTTGTTACAAACATAGTATCTACTGTTATGAAGAACCCGATTTTGAATGAAAGAAATAAAACATAACAAATGAATGATAATACATATAACAAATGTAACATGAGGAAGAAAATAAATTTAAGAGCCAGAATCAAGAGGCTCTCAGGATTTATCCAAATGACAAAAGGAACCAAACTCGACATTCTTACGTTCGTAGCACAAATGCAAAACGAAAACTGCTGTATTGTAAATCGTTCGTTTTGCATTTGTGCAAGCTACAAAATTTTTCCTTTTTTTCAGTGAAAATTTTTTATTTACGTTTATATCGTAAAAATTTGAATTTTAGACGTACTCAATTGAACGAGTTTATGGCAGCTAAATGACACCTAAACGACCTAATTTAATTCTTAAAATAAATTTAAATACATTCTCTTTTTCTTTTTCCACAATAGTTGATCAAATATTTGTAATATAAACATTTGATGTTTTATTATGTTTATTCAAACCGATGGGCTTCATCATAGCAGCTGATTCCAATTGTTTAAACAAAAGTAAACTCGTAAGAATATCGGTCGTTGCACCGAAATCGTACAATAACTGTGTAACATCCTTCGAGCGTAAGGACAACTGACGAAAACAAAACGTCTATATTAAATATATATACTAATTAATATGTAATATTATATAAATATATTTATATAAATACATTATAAAAAATATTATAATATATATATATAATATATATATAATATATAATATATATGATATTATATATATAATATAAATAATATATATATAATATCATATATATAAATAATATATATAATATATATATATAAATAATATATATATATATATAATATATATATAAATATATATATATAAATAATCTATATTAAATATTAATCTATACTCTGTCCTCTTGACAAAACATTTCAAACACTTTCTGCATATCTGCCTTTTCTCTCTTATTCGATCTGATGGTCTGTTGCTAATTAATCCAACTGATAAGGCCAATCTCTGCCTCTTCTATTCCTCTAATCGACCCTGGAATTCGGCATTCTCTTCTCTCCTCTTCTCAGTCCTATTCTGCCTGCGCTACATTGATAGGGCATGGCTCTGTAAATCTATGAACGTTGGAAGGCGGGTGGCCCGGATGGTTCCTCCTCGGTCATCTATATTCTGTATATCTCAATACTATAACACTTTTCTTCAGTGTTGGAAGCGCGCACATGTCAACCCTATTCCAAAAAAGAAGCCGCTCTGATCTTTCTAAACTATCGCCCAATAGTTCTCTCACTTGTATTCTATCTAAGATCTTTGAAACCTTCTCAACTCTCATTTCTAATTCATCTGCAATATCATTCCATCGATCTCCAGTACGGTTTCGCGCTCGAGGTCTAAAATTCAAAGAAGCTCCTCTTTGGGTTTCCCCATTCTCTTTGCTTCTTATTACTATGCCTATTTTCTTCAAATCGCTTCAATATATCGCTGTTGTTGATGGGACTTCTTTCTGTCATATGATGTTCTTCAGGATCGTGTTTATCTTCTACTATTCTACTTTTCAGTAAAATCTTCCCGCTGCACACTAACTCTACCCACCCAATCCGCTGACTGACGCCCTGCATTCTCAACTCATTCAATCATACTTCCCTTACTTTAGAATTGCCTCTCGCCTTAACCTTTCCGATTCTATTCTATTCTGAATATAATTTCCGGGGGGTCGTCTCAACCTTGTGAAATTACAATTCTTTAAAATCCAACTTTACAAATCTCCCTCTCTAAGCACCTTCTAACTTTCCTCCGACGGTTCTCTCTCCTCTCCTGTTGACAATATAACATCCTGGCTTAACATAAAAAAAGTTTAGATAACTTTACATCACAACGTTGCTAGGGCGCAATAAAGAAACTGGAGCTTTTTTAGACTGTGAGAAACTTCTTTTCTCTCAGAGTTACATCTCAGTTATCAAAGGCCTCATTCCGCCCTTTATGTATTATGCTCCATATCTGGGGCTCTGATTTCACCGGCTTTCTTGATTAGGGTGAGTCAAGGCCAAAGGTTATAAACTGTCTGTTACTTTCCATTCACTTGACTCTCAATAATTGGGCGCGACGTTGTTGCTTTAATCATTTCTATAGGTACCTGCAGCGGCAGCGTGCTCGAGAACTTTCACTCTGTGTACACCTTTACGCCCCTCATTCTATACAAAGGTGCATGTCTAACGCATTGAGTTTGTATGACACGGTACTCCAGGCTAGTTCGATGCGTGCTTCTTCTTTCCTGCCACCTCTGTTCTGTGGAATTCCCTCCCATCTTCTTTGTTTCCTGTTGAATTTAATTCTCCCCATTAACGCCTCGCGTCTGTCTCATTCTGCTAATTTACGTTAGTTGGTAACCTTTTGAGGCGTAATCAACACCCCTCCTTGAATTAGGCTCTGCCGTGAGTGGTGTTGACCTACTGTAATATAATATAAATATATTTTATCTAATATATTATAATATATATATATATAATATTTATATATTATAATATAGGGAAAAAGTATCGTACGTATCGGGTATCGGCAACAAATTTCGGTATCGGTCGGCATCTCGGATCTCGCTTTGAAAAATTGTGAAGTACTTGTATCGGTATCCGGTATCCGACAATTTGTATCGTGCAACACAATCATATATATATATATATATTAACAGTTGCCTCGATGTGAACTGGCCCCAGACTAACTCCCCTGCAATAATGGGAACTAGAACAAAGAGTACTTATCATATTTAAAGTACAATTTCCATTGTGTTACCATGGCCTCACAAAATGCTGCAAAAAAATAGGTAGAGCTGTTACTTGTATTTCCGTTTTCAAATAAATTACACTTTAAATAATGATTTTTTGTTATGGAGTAATTAATATTATTTGTATTTTTTGAGGGATGGTGTTTCTTACTCCTTTAAATTTCAACATATTTGAAGTGCAAGGTAATGATTAATTTATTAAGATAACAGAATATAGGTAATAATGATAGCTTAGTATCACTTTTAGTCATATAAATTACCTAATCCATATTAACTAATCTATTTTTTTTTTAATTTAGAGACTTATTTTCGAGCAAGGAGTGAGTTTGAGTTGAAAGTTTAATGATATTCTTAAATGTCCGCTACAATGGAAAAGGAATGTCAGCCAAAGGAAATTTCATTCCAAACGAGGAAACCATAGATGACGAATAATAAAATGAAGTTCCATTTTTTAGGTATTTTAGTTTTCTTTCTTATTAATTAACATACTGTTAGAGTGCAACTAGAGCACCATATATCATTGCTAAGATGTATCTGTGTTTTATCATAACACTGTTGAACCATGGAAAAATCTATGCCATCATTTTCCATGCCTTATTCTATTAAAAAGTCTTTAGTATCTCTTTGATATGATAGATGTAATCGGTTTAAAGTTTAAGCAAAGCCAATCTGAAACAAATAATCATAAATACATACTGGAGCATAAAAGATAAAAGAACGCAAGTGGTAAACGTATCGTTACAGATTACTTAAATATAAATGACAGTACATAGTAAGTCACTAGAGAGGAAGTAACGCACATATAACGCATCTAGATATAATAACATCACATATAAGCATTCTAGATTATGAAATGCACAATAGTGTTTCATTCAAGTATATGAAATTTGATCAACAGAATTACGTGAGAAACTATCTCTTAACATTTTAGTACTGCCTAATTTAATTATTGATGGTTATCGATATATAGGTACTGAAGGTCTATGGAAAAAATGTTTAATTTGCTTCAACTATGCCTTTATTTCAAATAGAATTTGTGAATAAAGATCAATGACATTATTATATTATTAATTATTATTCATTATTATTATATATATATATATTATTATTTTATATTATTATTATTATTATTGGATTAAGAAGTCTAAAATGACTTATATTTCATGGTTTACCATAACGAATCCCATGACTAGTGCAAGTGAAGATTTTTCGTTCTAATATTATTTGCTCTGAGCTTAAGTAATTTAGACAGTTCAGTAGAATTTCTTCGAGGTGAGAGGCTTATATAACATTATATTGATAAACAAAATTGAACATTTTAATAATTGCAAAATCCATAATAAAACTAATATATCTATATATAATATATAATATAATATAATTATATATATAATTAATATATATAATATATATATATATATCTTATCTCTGTATCTTATCTACCCTTATCCCAGATGGGTGAGTTAGCATCTTCCACAAACAAAAAGTATTAGAGAGATTACTCATTCGAAAAAGCAAAGCCGCACGTTTACCCCTTAAGTAGAACTCGTCACAGTCAGAAAAATCCACCCTAGGGTTCATAAAACTTGCGGAGTCCTTCACTTTGGCAATCCTTCAATGTAGGAGTTCATTCTGGTCAAGCACAAACATATCCCATTCACAACCTCCGCTATTGCACCTATGGATGCACCTTCTCTTGCCTCATTTCCAAACTCTCTTCCTCCCTCGCAATCTACTGATTTAATCCACATTTCTCATCTGCCAGCATGTCATTCCCAGCAACTCAACACTTACCATTCCTAACCAAGCCGACATCATCCATACTTACATTGCCAAACCATTCAATGCACCTGTTATTCTCTTATTACTTCGTTTTTCACACAACATCACTACCTAGCGTTCATTCCTCTTTTTATCCATTCTCTCACACTAGGTGATTAAAAAAATCCGTTGTTTTAAAACAAAAACACTTTTTTTTAAAAAAGACCAATGGCCAAAATTTTGTTTTTTTTGGTTTTAAATTACTTATTTTTCATAATATATATACAAAGTCTTTTTGGTATTGCATTAAATAATACAGTAAATACAATATGTTAAAAGAGATATACAATATATAAAGTAGAGTTTAGTCTTAATTAAGTTTTATTAGTGCTCTAGGCATATAATTATTACATTATATATAATTATTTATTATATATATTATTCATATTATTATAATATAAAATATATATATTAAATTATAATATAATATAATATTATATTTATATATAAATTAATATATATAATATATATATATATTATATATATATTAATATATATATAATATAGAATATAAATATATAGTATAATATATAATATAATAATATATTATATATAATAAATATAATATTATAATAAAAGAAAATAATTAATTCTCAGGTTACAATTACTGTTTTAAGGTCTGGGGTAGGTCGGAACATAGAAAGAAACGCAGTAGAACAATATTAAAAAGTCAAAAAGAAAGCCAGCCTAACCCCCCTCCCTCTCTGTTCCATTAATTAGTAAGTACTGACTCGTCGCAGTCAAAAATCCACCCTAATAGCTTCAGAGACTGGACGTGACCCTATAAGGTAATCATCAGTGTAAGAACATCATAGATCCGTGGTGATAAACATAGATAGCTATGAAACCCTAAATTCATTCTTATTATGCACTTTTCTTGCCTATGCCAAACTCACATTTCTCTCCTCAACATTGTAACGACTCAATCCACTTTTCTTCGATCTCCCAGCCCGCGGTTTCAACACACCGCCACTATACGCTAAAAACCGACTAAATCATCCTTTCACAAACCAAAACCATATTCCACTATACTTCATTTTATTCTCTCGTTACTCCCTTCTTCACCCACACAAGTCTCTAATAGTTCATGTCCTCATTTATATCTTACACCTACATCCCTAAGATTGTCTTTCTGAACAGATTTCACCATAGATCTATCTATCCCACCAATAGTCTCAACACTATACCAATAACACAGGTAACAAATACCCTCATGTAGACCTAGCGTCCTAAAGAACTTAGTCCTTGCATTACCATCGATTAAGATCCATCCACCTTCTTCATTCACAACTTCCTACTAAACTCTGCATCATTCCGTTCCTTTGTGTGTTTGTCTCTCCAATCAATCCTAAATATGTACACACAAACACTTTTTCCAGCTGCTCTACATCTAAAATACTTCACACTGAGGACTGTCCACTTCACAGTCACACCATGAACCTAACTCTTATCTAGTTACTTACTCTCCTTTCACAACACTGCCAAATCTCTCTACTCACCAATCCTCTCAATTTCTGAACGCGACTCAAGTGATCTTACCGCGACAAATACGTAGGGACCCCTCATCTCCATATTCTAACCCATTTCCGTCCCCACTTCATCTCAAAACCCATCCCATATATATAAATTGAATAACGGAGACATAACAATCCTGCCTCACTCCGCATTAAACTAAACCAATCACTTTGACATCATTTATTCTTACAATTCAATATCATCATACACACTTTTGATTCCATTCAGAACCTATCACCAACACCTATATCATAACACCTGCCATAGACCTTCCTATTAACCCTACATACGCCTGTTGCAAATCATAAAACCTAATACAATTTATCCTTCTTCTTTTTTCTCAATCATATGTAAAGATTTGATCCACACATCTTACTACTCCTAACGCACATTGTTCTCACAATCATTTCCCTTCAGTTAACTCTGCGCATCCTTCGACAAAACACAGCATATATCCCTACAACACTCAATAAATAAATTCCCCTATTTCTACAGTTCCTATTTTCTCCCTTACCCTTATATAAAAGTATATACTGCTCTTCTCCAATCTCGAACTATAAAACTCATAAACGCTTACCTACAATCAACTTCAAGATCCTATCAATCACGCTGCAAGCCCGAGCTGGAAGTTTCGCGGCCGGTGCGCTTGATCTGCAACTGCAGATTTTACCATTCTTCGGCCTTTCACTTCTATCCATTCCTCCTCTTTTTGCTAATAACCTCTCCCCAAAGTACGTATTCCTTTCTTGTACATCAACCCACACACAGTCCATTATCACTCATCATTATTTGCATATTATCCAGATTTTCAAAGTGTTCTTTCCAACACTCCACTCACATCTATTTCATCAATTACAAAAACACCAACCTTATTCATTATTCATTATTCTTAGCAGGTTCCCCTTATTCTACATTCTTAACCTTTCGCGCTTTCTTCCAGAAGAGCTTCCTATTCGCTTGTATTCCCATTTCTCCTTCTTCCAAACTGTTCATTTACCTCTTCTTTCTTCTTAGTATGCTCTTTTAGCACCTTTTCCTCCTTTATAATTCCTAGCATCCTTTCTTTGAAAATTTCATCATTTGCTTTATTACATTCAATCACGCTTTTTTTTACTTTAACCGTTGCATCTACCTCTTCATTCCACCACTGTTATCATTCTTACTTCCACTTTAGCACACCACATACTCCTTTTGCACTGCTAACATTGCTTTCTTTCAATTTGTTCCACATCTTATTCAGTTTCAATTGTTCGCATTCACACTGATTAACTTGCGAGCGTTCTTACATATTATCCTAGTTACCTTGTTCACTAACTTTCTCGCTCTTAATTTACCATCCTTCCGATCACCTTCCCTCTCTCCAAGTCCACTAACTAATTTACATGACAACATAAATGATTCGATAATTCCATTCCTAAATCCCTCACTGATTTAAAAGATTCATTAAAGGAGAGTATTTCACAACACAAAATAATCATTATTGGTGACTTCGATACATTCTCTACCTACACCAACTCTAGTATACTTATGGGAACTCTGTGTTTAAAGAAAGTATTACCTTACTACACATGCCTCTCCCTCACAGAAATCAATCACCTTCTAACCATGCTCATTTTCTCCTGCAACTTCAAAAGCACCTGCTTTCATTATCTTCTGATCATTCATATAATAATATATATATATTATATAATATATATATATATATAATAAATATTATATATTCAGATAAATCATACTATAAAATATATTATATTATTACAACTGTATATTATAAACATCCGTATTATGTCAATATTTAAGCCTAAAGGGGTATGTACTCTTTACATTCGGACTGATAATTAAACATCTTTATATACATAAAAGAGGTAATTTTAAAAATAAAACAAAAAAAACATTTTGTTTACAAAAAACGTTGTTTTAAAAAAAAAACAATTAAAAAAAGTTTTTTCACAACCTACTAAACACTCTTTTAAGATTGTTCATCTGAACACATTGTATTTTAGATCTATATCTATTTCATACCATGCTTCACTACTGTAATCATTAACACAGTACAACATACCTAGCCATGTAAAACCCAACCACTCCTCGGACATTAGCTTTTTACATTCACACAAGGATTTAATTGCACCAACCACCTTCTCCTACCATTCACAACACAACTTTCCTACTACTTCTGCATTCTTTCCTTTTTCATCCAACGTATCTCTAACAATTAAACTCACACAACCTACTGTCCAAGTTCAACCAACATCACCATCTAACATAACTTCACACGCAGCTTCCCTTCACTCCACTACCATAACTTTCCTTATCTACATTATTTCAAACCGCCCTTTACACACCGCCAAACCCCTCTACAACTTCTCAAACTCTCTTCAGATTCGCCACTCAAAGTCAAATCATCCGCATATAATAAGTAGGACACCCTCTACTCTCTTCCATTCTCCATCATTCGAACACCTTTCTCTGCCACATCTACCTCTAATTCTTTCATATCAACATAACACATAACATAACTTATCTATGCCAAACTCCACTATTAATGTTAAACCAATCACTTTCAGATCCATTTATTCTTACACACGCTTCACTATCGTCATACTTTTAATTCCATTCAGAAGCTTACCACCAACACCATTTATCACTAAGACCTTCAACAGCGCTTCCCTATTATTCCTGTCATGCGCCTGCTTAAAGCCCATAAAACCTAAATACAATTTATTTGTCACTCATTTTCTCCATCATTTATTTCAATGTAAAAATTTGATCCACACATCCTCTACCACTTCTAAATATACCTTGTTCTTCACCAATCAGTTCCTCAGTCACGACATACTTTTTCAACCAAAATAACCAGCATATGGCTTTCTTATAACACTCAATAAACTAATTTTCCTATGATTCCTACAGTTCCCCTTATCCCTCTTACCCTTATATGAGTACTATTACTGCTCTCCTCCAATACTTCGGAACTGTACCCTCCATAAACGCTTTGTTACACAACTTCCAAATCCATTCAGTCACCATCTCACCTCCGTTCTTGATCATTTCACCAGCAATGCCATCTATGCCTGCAGATTTATCATTCTTCAACTTTGTCAATCAACTTACTTATTATCTCATCCCCAAAATACCTCTTCCTTCTTGCACCATCATAGTCACCCACATTCACTATCACCTCTTCATACTGCCAATGTTATGTAGATTTTCATAGTGTTCTCTCCACTCTCTCCTCACATTTATTTCATCAGCTACAAAAGCATCATCCCAATTCATTATTCTAAGCAGATTCCCCTTGATAAAATTTATTGATACGAAGCGAAATCAACTCGCCTAAAGAAAATTGCTGGAGTGAGGAAAAAGATTGAATTTTCTTGAAAGATTGACAATTAAAAATAATATCACTTTTCTTTATTATTTTTATTTATACCCTTCGCTTCATTTTACACGTGAGAATATAACAAAGGTGGGCCCATCTTCACTTTAAACTGTATGATAAAATTAATCTATATATCTATTAAGAGATTATTAAACACAGTCCCGACAATCGCCGCAAAGTTTAATAATGTTTAAGTAATATTATTTGTCGAGATATGAGTCAACAGGAGATTCTTTACTCTCCATCAAGGCGGATTCGAAACTGGACTCTGCGTCCTGAGTTAACAAGTACCGCGGCGCTCTATCCCACTAATCTTTCCAAAATGTAACGAACGTATTAAAGTCCTCTTCATAAAAAAAAATAAAAAAATTAAACCAAATAATAAAATTAAGGAGTTAACACTATGTTATCACTATCTAAAAAAGCGGAAATCCTTGTTCAAATATGTCGTCACTCCCTTTCCTGTAAATATAAAAAACATTGATAGTGTAGATTTAATTACCCCTTTTTCTCATTCTTAACCTTTCGTGCTTCCCTCCAGAAGAGTTTCCTATTCTCTTGTAAGTCCCTCATGCATCCCTCCTCCAAACTGTCATTTACCACATTTTTCTCCTACGTATCTTTTCTAGTTTCTTTTCCACAGAAACATTCTAAAGAAAAAATATTTAGATTTCATTATTGGCTTTTAGTACATTCAACCACGCTTCTTTTTTACTTTTAACCGCTTACATCACCTCTTCATTCCAACACTCAATGTTAACATTATTACTTCCTACTTTAGTTCATCCACATACTTCTCTTGCACTATTAACAAATGCTTCCTTCATTTGCTTCCAGCTTCTTCACATTCAACTGATTTATTTGTAAGCGTTCATATATATTTATCCTTATTACCTTTTTCACTTAACTTCTCACTCTTAATTCTTCCCACTTCCTTCCTTATCACTTTCCTCTCCATCCAACCCCCCACTAACTTAATCTTGCATAAAACAACATAATGATCCAATAATCCCATTCCTAACCCCCTCACTGATTTAACATTCAACACATACATATATTTTGAGTACAAATTCGAACTACAGCTTAATGAAATTTATATTAGTTTCTATTTTGTTGAGTCGTAATATTTTGAAGTTTGGTTTTGAGTAAGCAATTTTTTTTAATGATATTGTGGCAACAAGGGTTGCAAAATATCTCCAGTTTTGAAACTCATGCATCGGCGTGGCTGGCAACACTTGCTACAGCCACTTTGATTTCTTTACCCTCGCCACATACACAAAAGTACGTTCCTGTTTTTGTATATTTTTGTATTATTTAGCAGTTATTGTGACTTCTGAAGGAATTTTGGTGTTCGTGTCCTGTTCTAGACACGATCCTACTGCAAGAATTTGTGATCTGTTCGAGAGAAGAGAGAATAATAAAAATTGTATTGTTAATAGACGTATCAATCAACTGCTCTGTCACATGCAACTGCTATCATCTAAACAACGCCTCACTACCGCAAATTCTACAGTAGTGACTCTTTTTCAACAGTTTAGAGTGAATTTGGTTCACTGGATGTTGATCACAAACATTAACTGCTACATTTCATTCTCCCTAATGGATTTGGATCATTAACTGTCCCAGTCTTCTGAACCCTTAGTTCTCAGAACGTCAGTTACTCAATGCCAGCCGACATATTTGGAGTTAATTCACTACTTTTTCATATATTTACTCGAATCTTAGTCCATCTACCTGAAATGTCACAAAAAATTACCATCTGCTGGAGATTTTCTGTATTATTTGATTACAGTTTATGGCATAGTGAATTACACTAATCTCAATACCCACACATCACTAAAAACATAGCCATCCACATATACATTCCATTATAACATACAAAATCACACCACTCTCATATTGCTCTAGCAAAAAGGTCTACCATTGAAATTTGAAACCATATCAAGTGACAAATTTCGCTAAATGTGTTGCGAAGCATTGCTTTGCATCGATAGCCTACATAATCTGCATCCTATCTTAATCCTGGTATGGAAATACAATTATTCAATTCATGACCATGACTTACTGGCAGTTGATAAATGAACAACCCAATTCTAGGATAGTGAGGTCGTGGCTAGAAATTATTATATAT
>JABUQX010013355.1:0-12500 GCA_015478945.1 Trachelipus rathkii
TATTGATTAAAATAATAGGGATAAATAAATATATTACAGGTTTATTTTAAGTTATTAACTAAATGTATTCTTTTCAGTTTACTCTAAGATGCTCAAAATTATTAAAGAAAATATAAGATGTATATGATATATGAATCATAAAAGATAAGTTTAAAATTAACAAGTACCAAGAGGAAAGTACCAAATTAATAAGTACCAAAAGGAATCCTTCTTTTGGTACTTATTAATTTTAAACCATTAATTTCAGAATAAAATATTTGAATATTTAACAAAGGTGATAATGGTGACAATGATATTGGTGCGGTAAAATTGTTGGGTATTAGGTTAAGATTATTCACGAAGAACCTAAGATAAATATACAAAAGAATATTAAAAATGATTATTCACAGACACAATAGTGTACTTAAATAGTACTGGATTTACAGATACTGTGGCGTAATGGGATATTGACTGACTCGCGAGTTTGAAGGCGCTGGTTCGATACCTAATGCGGATCTTAGAAAAGATTTTTCAGATAGTTCCCCTTTTCGAATAGGGCTAAGCCGGTCACGTGTAGGTAAAAAAAAATAGAGTTAAGACAAGCAACGCTAAAATTTATAAGATGATCGTTAGGTTAGGTTTAGGTTAATTTATAAGATGATCGGAGTCTGTTGATCAAAATTATGTTCTAGTGTACTTGTGTTTTATATATATCATACGTTTATTATATTATATAACAACATAATGTTTGACAGCTTTGTCCTATAAAAAGTGGGAATATATAAAAAAAATAGTAATAAGAGTAGTAAAACAAAATAATTACAGATATTATTTTTAAATCAGCAATGTATTAACGTATTATTCCAAGAATTATAGTAGTTATTATTTTAGCGGTTATCACCATAACTGCAAATAATGTTACGAAAATTTTTCTTTTATACTATTAAGTATATTTCAGAAATAACGATACTGATACCATTACTTTAAAAAATTATAGTCACCTTTCTTACTGCAATTTCTCTAAACCATAACTAAGATAAATAAATTATAATAGATACCTCCTAGCCCACTGTCCCGCTCTGACAACGCCACTTCCATGTATTAGTATAAGTAATTTGTCTGATTCTGAATAACTTTCTGAACAAAATATGAAAGTACTTGGCTCCTTTTCCTTGGCGTCTATTGGGACTGGATGACGTTTCAAACCACATCTTTCCTCCAGAAGTTGGTATACAACAGGTGTAATCAACTGATGAAATAGAAGGCTATATGTTAACATGCAAGAAGTATTAAATCTTGGTTATAATATACCTATCATTAAAGTATGTTAAGTATATATATATAATGGTGATATGTTGTACCTGGGCACAAGTACAGCAATAGTTACGGGGTACTATATATAGGAGGTATATGGTTATGGTATAGTATAGTAGTAGTTGAGTATATAGTATACCGTATATTGTGTATGTTTGTAATAATACTATAGTTGAATAATATTATATATTAGTATTATAATATATATATATATACTATATCATAGTATTATTATTATATATATATATTATATATTATAAATATTATATATATATAATATATATATATATATATATATATATATTACCTAGGTGTATTAAATAATTATATATATACGTATATATGTTGGTATATAATTATATTAATATATGTATTATCTATATATAGTATAATTATTATAATTAATATATATATATATATTATATTAAATGTATATTACTATATATTATATCGATTAATATATATATAGATATATTATAGTTTAATATAATATTATATATAATATATATTATATCATATATTATCATGTATTATCATATTATATATATATCAGGGTATATTCATAGTAGTATAGTTATACGTAAATCTATTATACTATATACAAGGGTAGAGTAGTATATTAGATGTAGTATGAGTATATTATTATACTATATATCCCGTCATACTGGGGCTCTATAAGTTATGAGACTGCAACAGCCATCTAGGCGCCTACCCCCTTCAAAATTACAATAAATCTTAATAATTTAAAAATATGAAGATATTTTCTCAAGTTTAGAATTACTACTAATTATATAGCTTTTGCTGGGAGATGAAATAAAAAGCAGTAATAAGAAAGATGTAAAAAGTTTTCTTGAGATAAAAAAAGGAATATTTATTAATAAATTTTATATTATTTATTCTATAGCATTCCGTGGACATAGCATGTTGCTGTTTTGTTGTTGTGTGGCGTATGGTGCGTGGGTGGGGGACTAGGGGTGGGTCATGAAACGTATTGTGTTCATGTGTTTGTATTTCTTGGCTTAGTAAAACTGGGTCTTCTTCGTATTGAGGCCGGCTTAGCCTTTATACATTATTGATTATATGAAGAAAAAGTTGCCACGCTTATAGGCAACCCAAGAAGATCCAGGAAGATGGCTTGAATAAGGGACGACGCAATGTGAGAGTTAAATGATACCAGGAAACTATTTTCACCACTGCTAACCAATTCGCATCTACTGTTTTTGGTCCCAGTTAGATTAGTAGATATTGAATCTGATTATTATTTTCCGTTGTCTTGCAGCCATCTTTCTTCCCCCGAGCTTATTGTTTCATCCGCCTTGCCTTTTCGCTATGTAGCGTTATAATTTGAACGTCATTTATTGTTGCCCAACTTCTGGTAGTTTACATTGCCTCACGAAATCCTCGGTGGACGATAGCGCTACGTACCGGTGCAATATCGACGTTGGGACAGCCGTCTGCGTGTGTAATACTGAATCGCAGGGAAGACTGGCGTCATTCTTGTGTGTGTGAAGTAATCGGAGTTCGTGTAACCGTGCCCACGTGGTACAATTTGGAAGAGCGGGCCCAAACGCAGAGTTTCGGAGGAGACGGTGGTATGCCGAGGCCAGCGCCAGGCAGCCCACTTCGGAGCCAACCCAGCTAGGCCACTTGCCGATGGGGGTGGGGGTTTGCGGGGGGGATTGGGTTAGTAGAACGTTGGCTTAGTAAACACTGGGTGGATGCGGCAGTTTCCGCGGTGGTGGCCACGTTTGCTTAGGGACAGCCGCTAATTCGATGGTGGTATGACAGTCAATGTGGTTTCATTGTATTGTGTGTGGTAGTATTTATTGCGGTGTGTTAAGAGAAAGTTGAAGAATGCTAAATCCGTAGCTGAAAAGAGGAAAAAAAAGAAAGGGCAAGAACGTACCCCATCAGTTGGGCGGAGGAACCCGACTTTTTCCTAGTCCCCAATAGATCCTGGCATATTAGGGGTTTTGATACCCTAAAGGGCAATATGATAAGGGAATTCCATTCCTTAATCAGCAAACATACCCACATTCCTGGAAGCTGGTTTTAGGGCATTCCATCCCACTCCAGTAGAGGCTAAGTCGGTCTTTACACAACTGACGTAGCATCCCTTCCCGAGCCACCACATTAGTCAGGCTTCTCCATATCCTTGGGGATCTTCTCAACAACAGTCTCCCCCTCAGACTAATCTGATTCCGTTCTCAGATTTCCCATCAAATGTCTCTAACAAATTCGTCTCTGTCCATCAACTTGAGAACTTTTCCTTCCTGTTGAAAGGGTGTGTCGTAAACGGGAAGCTCACTCAACCCTTTAACTATAGTTTCAAAATTTGTTAATTCCAAGTAGGGTTGGCCGACGCACCAAGTGCGGTGCGGTGCGGAACGCAATTCCAGTATATCCGTACGGTGCGATTTCAAAAATATAGAGGTGCGATGCGGTGCACTTCGAAACATAGAGGTGCGGTGCGACAAAAATTCCAATATTTTCGAACCTATCCTTATCAGATATGTAAACCTCTCAAAACTTCTAATCTTATCTCCTATCACCAGTATGGATTCCATAAGGAGAGAATCTGCTGGGTGACCTTTCCGATTCTTACTCCTCTATACTTTAGCACTTCGGCTAATCCTTTGCCGTGGTAGTGGCACTAGATATCTAAAGTTTTCGATAAAATCTGGCACAAAACTTTGATTTCTAAATCTCCATCTTATCTAATTCTTATCTAATTATCTATTAATCCTTATCTAATTATCAAATCTTATCTAATCCTTCTCTCTGTAACCATCTTTGACTTTCTTTCCGTTCATTCTAAAGCACTTATAGAAGGTCACCATTAATTCTAAATCTATCAATACTGGTATTACTCGGAGGTGGGGCGGGTCTGTCCTATCTGCTACTATATTTATACTCATCATTAATATTTTCCCTTTAAGAAGGATGGCCATTTGTCGTTGAGAGAGAGGAAACAGACACTTTGATAGCTAGGTAGTTTTTCATTTATTCTTTTTGTTATATTTTTGCTTATGTTCTTTCACTCCTTGCGATTATTATTATTATTATATTAACTGGTATTTTTGGCCTTTGACCAGGTCTCAAACTGTAAAGAACCCGAACCTCAGTTAACCACTAAGGATGCTGTCTTGCCCCGTCCTATATGACCCCAAGCATCGCATTCGCTCCGTATGATGCACGAATGGTGACCAGAGATTTGCTTAGGTGGATGGGAGGGGCAAAATTCGAGGACACAATCACAGTTCACAACTAAGGTGTAAAGACCAATTGGTGCTTTACGCTCCCTGGGCTTGGACTAGGTGAGAGAGATTCATAAGTTTCAATTATGCGTTTTATTTTATTTCCATTCGTTGTCTCATCTGCTTCAAAGTTTTTTTCCTTTTATTTATCGCGTTATTGTTGCTTATTGGTTTGTTTATTAAGAAAAAGTCAAAAAGTAAATCTTCCACATTAAAGAAAGACAACCGCCCTCTTCCCTTCGGTCAGGTTCCCTCTCCCCTGACACCTGACCCTTCCCTGGCTAATTCCAGGCCAGGTTTCAACAAAGGCTTTGATACAGTCATGGGTGAGATGGTCCTCGACCCGGGCTCGTTTATTTATCTAATCCAAAAGGGTAGGACCTTTTCCTTTCCACTCGGCGGAAACGATGGATCGATGATAAATGTATCCACGCCACTGTAGGTGTCTCCATGAGGATAGAGACATACTTCTCAACGGTCTATGCTACCAGCTTACAAGCTAGTTATGTCTGACCCTAACCCAGGTGTGCCCGAGGATATGTCGTATCAGCTTTATTTCATTTACATTCGACGATGTCTACATCATTTAAGGCCGGCATCCCGCTATTCTCAGTGATGCTGTGGAAATAGCCCATGGTACAAAATATCCCAAGTAACTCAATGCGTAATGGTTCCCTCCTCGTTTTAACCTCTTCAAGAACTCAAAAGTTTCAATTCAGCCTTGCTTACGTCTTTCGGTGTGACTATTATTTCCACCCTTGATGATAGGACAACTGATCTGAAGAGATATTAAGGGAATCATGCTAGATGACATATTAGCCCACCTAAAAAGAAAAAAAATTCTTGTATGCTGCAAATGTCTACAGGTTACCCCCTCGTGCTAATGATGCCCTCACTTCGCTTAACCCTAGGCTGCTTTTGACCATTAGTACGCAGCTCATGACTATTAAGATTAAAATAGACTTTACGGTATATGCTGTTTGTACTTACATCCTAAGAACTAACTTGAAGGTGCTTTCGATGTCACATATTCGGCACCATAAGAATGCCATTCCTCATGGAATATTTGCCTGAGATCTGATAGTGATCTTCACACTTATTGTGAGTCTTCCCTGTTGCTCCAATTGAAAGAGCCATCTATACTGCTTCCTCCAACAACAGTTATATCAATAACGATGATAGACCGTGATTAATTTTAACCATAAGTAATAAAAGTAACCGATATTAGCTTCACAAAAGACGAGAACCAATACACAATCTACTGTCATCTCATCACAGATTTTGAAATGAAAAACTGCAAATTTTCAAGAAATTTCATATCTATAAATTTCATTTTATTCAGTATGTCTCATATACTTTATGACGATAAATATACTTCACCAAATTGAAAATTAAGGTACTGAAAGATAGTTAATAAATTTAAATACACCACCACCACTGAGGTTGTGTAGTTGCTGTAGGCATGGCAGAAATGACTAATAAACAATCAAATGACGTTTGAATGATGTCAAATTAATATAGAATTTATTTATTGAAAAAGCTTTTGGAAAACTGTTATTAAGATTTCAGGTATTGTTTCCTTCCATTCTTGGAGGAACAAAAATCTTTAACGAGTTATTGCATATGGCAATGAAAAACGAAACTAAATTAGTATTACTTAATAAATAGATTGAATATTTGATTGTAATATTGCATGGAACCCATGTAAACTTTAATTTAAGAACTCGATCTTATAAAACCATTACTATGGGAATACAAACCACAATGTAAACAAAATTTACCTAACTGAATAAATGACAAAGTCTGGTATAACCAACGCAATATTATATGCCATCATATTAAATGATAAAAAAAATTCGTTTCCAACCGTTTTCAAAACTACCTTAGCAAACAATCAGCAAATTAAATTGTTAAATTATATAATTGTATAATTAAAAATTGCATAATTCTTGTTCTAATTATCATAGTTCGTAAAATATATAAATATTCTGTGGTAGTAAACATTATTCAATATAATTTTTTATGCCATGAAGTAATCTTTACACATTTGGGGAAATTTTACTCAAAACTAAGAATTTTAATAATCAATTTGGTAATCGTAAAATGATAAATTCTTTTTAAATTACTGTAACAAGTTCTAATCCTAAATATAAGTAATTGCATAGGCATTGTATGGCTATTTATGCAATTTCTTATATTGATCCAAGCATGAAAGTTACAGCAATTTTCTGCATGAAATTTAAGATATAAATTACACATACATGAAGCTACATATAAATATTAAAATTATATATATTTATTATCTTTATTTATATACATAATTATTAAATCACGCACTTGTTGCGATGTGGAAAAGGTTTATATTTTATTTTATCCCACTCGAGTGTTTCTTAATTTAAGTTATATAGATATAGTGTGAATCTTATTAATTACATCGATTGTTATTATTAAGTTATTATTATTATTATTAGTAGTAGTAGTATGCCAAAGTCTATACCATTTATTTAAGAATGAGCTTTCAAATTTTGGTAGAGTAAACAGATACTGATATTATATTTTTTTAAAAGATATAATGCAGATAATATTTTGATCATGTTTCATTTCATTTCTTTTTCTTTCGAGCTATAAGCGTCATAAACATAATCTTACTAAATTCAGCGATAGTTTAAAACGCTCTTTGAAAGTTTTAAATTACTATTTCAAAGATCATAGTATATACGTTAAGTTATTAATGTATTAGTGTAAGTTACATATCGTTTATTAATTAGACAATTGAGTAGATTAACTACCATATTATGTTTTTATTCTTTATGATTACTCTTTTACAATAATAATAGCTATAATTATAATAAATTAATGAAAATTAGGACAATATATAAATCGCTCGCACAACCTCTGAAACTATCTACGTTTTATTAGAAATTTTTTTCTGTTAATTTTGGATACTCATCTAAATATTTTTGTTTTCTATTATATTTTTTCATTTACTTATTTTAATCTCTTTTGGTGAGAATAAAGAAACAAGGATTACTATTCATTTTAGGATGAATAATTATAATTTTCTTTTAGATATTAAATTTTATTATTTTTTAAACTTATCAATTAATAAAATGAATTAGAATAAATATAGATGATTAATATAATCTATTTAAATTAATTATATCAATTTTCAAGATTATTTTTTATGCTTTGTTTCCTTAAATTAATTGTAATTAAAAATATTTTTATTAATTCCCACAGTTACCTTATCCCACTTTATCATCATGAAACACTTTATGATTTGTAGAGAAAGTAGTTGAGGTATATAATTATTGAGAGGTTCTTAATTAATTTTCTTATTATAGCTCTCATATCATATTTCATTTTCAGGATAGGAAAAATGAATGTCTTCAAATATGTAATTTCATCCATTCTGATGTAATTTAAAGTGTATAAATAAGTGTAAGGGACAATAGTATTAGCAGGTATGGCCAAGAAGTTTGATCGTCAGTCTTATGTGTCGTGTATTAATTTTTGCACTTGTAACACAAATGATATATCCCTCTTTAGTGTGAGATGCTGTGCTCCTTATGGTGAATGATGAATAGATTATTGGAGCTTTAAATGAGGATAATAAATAGAACGTGTATTTAGAGAGATGTGTGGTGTTGAAAGAGTGGAATTATAACAGAGTACGTAAGATAAAAATATAAGCCATGTTGATACCCATGATTTGGTCATGTGGAAAGGATGAATGATAGCTCGGCTTCGCGCCAATATATAACCCGCCCGTCTCGCACTCGCTCAATAAATTACTCTGCTCGGTGAGGTTCGTGTTGGGGCCACCTATACAGCCCCTGAGGGCCCATCACCGCAAACGACAGACCACACGAAGAAAAAGCGGATTGAGAATAGTCAGTAACATGGAATGCAAGCTTTTCTCACGCTTCACCATGTGAGAGCAAATGGCTTAGTTTCGATGCAGAGCGTCTGAGAGAAAGGCTACGAATACTCAGCAATGATAGAGACCGCACGAATGGGCCGAACGAGTGAGATACTGGTGCACCCCCTAGGAAATGGTAGGCCTGTGGAAGCTCTATCCTGGCCAGGGACCAGATGCAATCCATCCTTTACATCGAGCTTTTGTATACCCGATTTACCATAGCCGTAGGAGTTCCGTCGCGGTCGCCATGAAGGCTCTTTCGGAGGTTGTTGGTAATTTGTAACTGCGTTGGACGGATTCTTTTCACAGCTAAATCATCACCTCGGCTTCAACAGAGCGCCGCGGTCGTGTACAGCTGGCAAGCTTATATCTTTTCCGACTTCTTGTCATATTCTTCCTACTGCCTGTTTCCGTGTCCGTTAAGACATGTGCTTCACCTGCTACCTTATTCCGGCGCAATTTATTTCTTGACACAAAGGTAGACTGAAGAAGGAAGAAAGTATATGATATTTGAATGAATGTATATGACTTTTTTTATTAAATTAACTTCTAGTTCTATATTTTGTTCGTCTTCCTGCATTATTTACATTGATTAAGGTTAATTTAATTACATTGATCAATGACCGTTTATCATTTTACTCCCGTGTATAAATTTACTTTACGAAATGTTTTTTATTTTATAATACTATTTCTTTAGTTTTTATACTTAATATTATCTAATCCTCGATTCTGTCTAGTCAACAAACTCAAGTTATCCTGCTCCATTTCGTCACAAAGACATTCTATTCACTTTTTCAAGTTTTTTAAAGTAATCTTAACATTATATACAGATCCACCGCTTCAGCACAATCTCATTCAACTATTTATTCCTTTACTCTGTATTATCGTCTCAATGTATTTCCTATATTTATTTTATATTTATGTCTCTTACTTTTATTATTCCCCCTTATTATTCCACTCTTACGCCACAAAGGCGACTAAAAAGATTATTTCAATCAATTTCTTATATTTTCTTACTCCAAATAAAAGACTAATTTTCAATTATATTAGATCTATAGTTCTATTGTATAATTGGATTCTATTCTCCATATTACAATTTGAATCTAAATTCTTACTTTGAGATGATAGGATCATTTGTAAATATTAACGTTTCTCTGATACACGGAAATGTTCCACGTATAATATACTTACAAATTTCTTTGATTTTGAAGTTGATTTTTATTCTTTTATTAACTTCCTAGACTTCTTATTTTAATATTTTTCTAAACTATAGCCTATTGCCCAATTGTTCTAATTGTTACAAAGTTTTCCATTCTATTATTCAATATTTAACTAATCTTATTAGAAAAGGCTAATTTAGGACAATAATGATCCAAAATAAAATTCAAATCACTTTCAAATATCTAATAACCATTAATCATGACCACACTCTAAGTCACAAACCTCGTAAAACTCATATTCTTTATAACCAAATTTAATTTTATAAATAAAATAATTCAAGCAACATTGACTTTTAACATAAGAAATTTTACCAATATATATAATGTAAGATGAAAATTAAATAAATCATTATATAATTTATGTAACCTTTTTATTTCCAATAAAGCTTCGTATCGTTTCTGTGGTTATGAATCCAATGATCCTCTATTTCTCCTTGCAACACAAATTCAAGAGGAGGGCTCTCACCCCCAGGTAAATCCAGAGCGCGAATGTACTTAGCTCATACGTAGGTAAGACTTTATATGTGTGTTAGTCTCGAGAGTTCTAGCTATAACAGAGAGAGATATAAAACACACATCAGTTATTAATTAGTAATAATCCTAGAGCTGTGGAGAATAAAATCCTCAAATCTCTTGAACTGACCCTAACGTTACACTAATAGTTTTCAAATTAACTCTCAAAATGTAAACGTCTCATAAAGTTTATAGAGATATAATTTAATCACAAAAGGGCATCAGGTCAGTCGACGAGGTGCCATTTACCTTTGATAAGAGTATCGTATGCAAAACCTTCTATGTGTATATATCCCTGGACAAACTCCATACCCCCATGTGTCTATTCCATAAACGAATCATCGTCTGCCTTTATCAATAAAAAAGCACGCGGGCTATGATCAAACTCGTTCCGTAATTATTATTGACAACCAGGTAGATTAAGTCAACATTCTTATAACGCTCTGCCTAAAATGTTCAGAAGGCTATACTATCAAGTAACATTTTTTTTTTACAATAGCACGTAGTTTAAGATCGAGTTTCTAAGCTACTCATATGTGTTATATTTAATATTGGTCCTGCGTTGAGCCACAACAAAAGTCTTGCTAATACTATCATTCTAATCATAACCTTGTCAATTTAATATTCCAGTTTTCTCACTCATATATAACATCGGTACTACAATTTGTCATTTACAACAGTATCTACTAAGGTATATTCCCTCTCTATTATTATCTTCATTTAAAGATTTCTAGTATATAGTGGTAATAAAACTCAATCTTTAATTCTACAAACATCATCTATTCCTATGAATCTAAATACAACTATATCTTTATATATAAATAATATTATATTAGCGGTGAAACACACACACTTCTACTATACTTATACATTACACTTACTCCTCCTCTCTACATCTAATAATATTATACATTACAATTATAATAACTAAATTCACTTATATACTAATCATTATCTATATCAATTATATATACTTATATAACATTACCTTACCTTAACTTATAGTTATACATTATATAACATTCCTAACTATTACTTAACTATACGAATTATAAGTTATATACATCATATATACTATATATATATATAAATCCTTATTAATAATCATATAATTAATATATAATACTCATCTATTACTATATATTCATTGTAGGAGCTACTTTATAAGCTGTTAAAATTATATATAACTATATTATAAATTATATATATAATACTACTTTAGTAATTATAATATATAAATTATATATATATATATATATAATTATATAAAATTATAATATTATAATAATAATTAATTATATAAATTAATAATTAATTATAATTATATATATATATATTACAATTAATAATAATATAAAATATATATACTAATTATAATTTATAATATATATTATATATTTATTTAATAATATTATATAATATACTATATATAATATAATATATAAATATATACGTTTATATAAATTAATTATTTAATAACAGGTAATCAATAATTTTCAAAATATAATTAAATAATTTATATATATTTATGATACTATTATTATATATATATAATTATATAATATTATAATATAAATTATTATATATATATATATATATATTAATTTATATATGAAAATTCACTTACAATATAAGTCATATTTCGATATTATATATACAAAAAAAAAATTATCTTTATATATACATACTTAATTAAATAAATATACAAAGCTTGCAAATACAGTATATCATTATAACATACTTACGATATAATACCGTATATAAATTAACTATAATATATACAAAAAAAAATTATTTCAGATGTTAATATTAAGACTAGGAATGAAGGCGGCCTTATATGATATAATATATACTATCCTATATCATATATAATTAAGAATACAACTAGTTTATTCATCAAACCCCAATCGTATTTTGGAAATAAAGGTATTCTCAATCAAGGACTTAAAAAGTCTTTTGCCACAACAAAAATAATTACGAAAAAAAGATAAATATCAACAAAAATGAGGATGAATAAACTGAAAATATAATAAAAACCCACAAAATATGTTGCTCCATTGATTGAAAAATGAAAAGTCAAAATTGAGCATTATCGAGCTAATAATAATAATAATAATAATAATAATAATAATAATAATAATAATAATAATAATATAATAATAATAATAATAATAATAATAGAAACAAACATTTTTAGTGGTGAAACAGCACATTTGCATTTCTGAAACTTACTGCAAGGGGGCAAATCTTTCATGGGAAAATGAATTTTAAAATAGTTCATCAAAAATTTATAAT
>JABUQX010013355.1:17500-30936 GCA_015478945.1 Trachelipus rathkii
TGGAGTTGAGTGGGGGGTGCCCTACCTATTAAACGCGGATGATTTGGTTTTGTGTGGTTGAATCTGAAGAGAGTGATTGAGAGGATTGGTAGAAGATGAAGGGTGTGGGGTGTGTAAAAGGAGGAATTGAAAAGTAAAACGTAATGATAAAGTAGTTTTATGGTTATGTAAGATTGAAGTGAACTAGTTCCTAGGTGGTGAAAGTCTTAGTATCAGATGGTGAAATACCATAACTTGGAAAAAGTGTAACATTGAGTTATTAAATATTAAGGATATACAATATGTTGGATGAAAGGAACGGATGGAAAAAAAATGCTCCCCCCCACCGCTCCCAAGATAACGAGTATAACGTTTTTGTGTAGTAGGAAAGTTGTCGAATCAGACAGAGTTAAGCCGTCGCCTGGTGCGAGATCTAAGATCGTCTGGTAGGAAACTACCTTAAAGGGACTAAGTCTTGAGTTCGCTAGGGTCTTACATGAGTGTATGTTGTTTGAGCAATGTGTTAAAACATAGTATGTGAGACTATATGGTACTGAGGAATAAACAGAGGTAATTGCAAGTCTAAAGTTCAACATTGTTTTCAGCATGGACTTCTTAGGGGCGTGTAGTGTGTGACACAAAGGAGATTGATACATGAGGAATGAGAAGCGCGAGATATGAGTCTACTGTGGCTGTGAAGAGAAACGCGAGGTAAATGGCGAAGATAACATATAGAATAGTACGTAGACTTGAGTTCATTGAGTTAACGAAGTGGAATAGGATTACGAATCTCAGTACATCAGTTGTTTAAGGCGGATGTATAGTTTGGTTCACTTCGTGTTGGGGAAGTCAACTGGCTGGGAGCCACCAGAGTATTAGAGAGAGAAGTGGATTGAGTCAGTCTACATTTTGATGACGCCACGATTCTGCAAACGGACACGAAGAGAGTGATCTAAGTTTGACAGAGGGAACGAGGAATAGCTTAAGGGATGCATACATAGACAGCTCGCAGTCAGAAGTACGGGGGTATTCTGTGAGGGGGTATGCGTTAGGTGGCCCCTCTGGGCCAGGGGATGAAACCCTACTACTTGAGATCGTGCGTCGCTACGTGAGGGTCATCACAGACCCGTGATAGCTAAGGGTGGATTTTATTGCATTATGACCAAATTTTCAACTAATAGTATCAGATACCTGGCGGTTAAGTTGGAGAGGCTTTTCATCTTACGAGGAGACATTGTGTCATGACTCTCTCTCCTACCGACTTTGTACTTTTTCGCTGATGCATGTTATTCTCCAAGACCATTACCGAATGGGACTGCCCTCACCCAGTCGTGGAGGTAGAAAGGATGATAGGGATATATACCAATAATAATAATAATATAGATGACACCATAAATTATACTTACCTGACAGTAGTGTATATCATTAATATAAACTAAGTCTGTATATATTATTAGATTTATAATATTACCATTATATATAATATAGATATGCTTTACTAGAAATATATATAGTAACTGAGAGAATTACCCATATAGTTGATAATATTATATTATATAATATTATTAAGGGAGTCAACTACTATACTAGCCATGACATATTTTATTATGGAATATTTTAGTAAATAGAGGTAAAATCCGTATATTGCCCAAAGCTGATCGACCTCTTACGAGAAGAGGGGAGAATACTGTGCATGATTTGTACTGAAGTTGTCGTCTGAAGTGATCTGTCAAGTATCCGAGCATTGATTTTAGTAAGTAGAACTGATATGGCTGCAGATTCATTTGTCCAAAAGAAGGGACATTTTTTTACACCGCTCGACCGCGGATATTGGTCTCGCTAAATCCTTATACCTTCAGCTGATAGGTGGCAGGCGGAGAGAAGGATCAGGTGCCCCAAGGCAGGTAACAATCCAGGTAAGACGAGAAAGAAAAGCATTACTTTAGGGCACCTGGTTTGGGCGGGTATCCAAGGTTTGTTCAAGAAGAAGATATGTCCAAGAGTCGGTATGTCTTGTGTTTGGAGATACGTATTTGTGCATATATGGTGTGAATATTTTCTCTTTATAATTTTTTTACATATGAGCATAAGACCACGAGCTATCTCACTCTGGAGCTAGAGCTCCTAATCGAGGAAACGGGAGTGCTAACTCCAAAGTGCCTAGACAGGACGAAGCACGAAACCTTCGAGAGGAGTACATCGTAATATGTAGCTCACATTCTATTCATGCTTCGCCACAATATTTGATTAAAGGTATAGAGAATGATATCAGAAGAGTTAGGGTAAGTTAGTGTGTGTTGAAATAAAAGATATAAATGAGAGTAGAACGAGTGTATTAAGTGGGTTTGGTCCATATAAAAGGATTGGATGAATGTAAAGTCGGTCTATATGGTTATAATAGTCTGGATGTAGATGTGAGTGAAAGTTGAAGCTGGGAGATCAACAGCGGGTTGTAACTAAGTAGAAAAAGTGGCGAATTAATCAAGCATGTAAAACTTAATCACTTCTTGAAGGAATAAAGGAAATTAGAAGTTTGGCATAATGAGAGAAGAAGAAATGGTTCATAATAGGTTAAGAAGCTGGCGGGGTTTTTGTAAGGGGGGGTAGGTTGTGGGTCCTGGCCAAAGGGATGAACCCCACATTGATGATTATGTACCTAATTATATAATCGGTGCCGGTCATCGGAAACTTGTGAAGTACTTAAGGATGCTTTCCTTCCTTCACTAAACTGCTGAATCGAGCCTCTCACTTAAGGGCATGTAGGGAAGTAAAAGGGAGGGGTTCTTTCTCTTTCGAAATTACGCATTGCTCTTCAACTTGACTATATCCTTTCTGTAATGCAATGTAATAAGAACCCTGGCAACTACATCTCACTGGAGGATAAAGTAAAATAAATAGAAAAAACAATAATAACATTAATAAAAATATATTAAAATAAGGAGTAAAGGAATAAAAAAAAATATAAACAAAAATAAGATAGCAGTCAGGTAAAGTACTTAATCGTCAGTCACAGTGTGTGTGTATCACAAATTTTCAATTACAGTCACGCTAATTAGTACCTCGTGGGGGGCTAATAATAAAAAATAATAATTAATCAATAAAAAAAAATTAGAGGAAAGGAAATTACACAAATAAAATATAAATACAAATAAAGAAGCAAAGGAGGTCTTTGTAGTTGATTTGTCGATCTCAAGTGTATTAGTTTAAGAAATGGAATTCGGGAAAGCAGTATTCTCAACCCTTTTTGTGTAGGTTTCTGGGAGATATAAATAATATATATAATTAATACAATAATATAAAAATAATAATTATATAATAATAATAATTCATTAAATAATAATATAATAATAATAATAATAATATATAGTATAATCATACATCTTTAATGTAAATCTAAGTTTTAAATAACTAAATTAGATTTAAAACAATATATTTTTATATAAATTCATATTAAATAAAGGATTTATTAATTATTCTTCCAGTGGTTAACAAAGGCATAGATCTAATTATAAATTTCAATCTTACAGATCTCCTCTCTCTTACTACCAGTTTAAGATATGTATAATCTAATGTCGAAATGTGGGGCATGGAGGTTGGCGCACTTCACTTACGATGGAGAACTTTCTCTCATAATAATAGATCTGCTCACACATCCATTTCTCTCACGAATGATTGACATTACCATAGAATGCGTTAAGTTGAGCCATTATTGTGAGACAGATAACAATGCATACCTCAAGATTAGTAGTTTCTCGAACATTCTAGATATAAGAGTCTAATAATCTCTATACGGGACATAAAAAGAGAAATCTAAGTACAATATAAAATTCTGTATACATATTGTGTTAGTGATTTCGCAGTAGTAAGCGGCCTGATTGTTATGTTATCATACTCCCTAGGAGAAGCCGACTAAAGTAAACCTTGACACAATGTGTCACTCTAATACCCTTTCGCTGTGCTCACGGATCAAGTCACAGGCTCGGCCGCGCACAATTTTTCTCTGTTAAGGTTGTAAACAGAATATAGAAACGCTCTGTTCTACTTTGCCTAGAGGGGCTTGCAAACAAGTGAATAGAAAAATGCGCGAAGTGCTAGCGGCCACTAAGCTTTAATATTCTTATGTGAGTCATTCTGCCAGTAATGAATCCAAGGTTTGAGATTACAGAATGAGAAAGATTGCCTTTTTGGGCAGTAATGGTAAGTGATGGATTTGTAATATTGAGAATAGAGTAAGGCTGGTCTATTAGATATAGTTTGAATCCTAGCTAAGGTGATACATGCAGAGGATGATCTACTCTGAGTCCTCCTAGATACTTAGTAAAACTGATAAAGTCACCTACGATTCAAAATGATGATAGGTATCTTTATTGTCGAATCTCAGCTGACAGAATATTATACACTTTTCAAGGAACTCCAATCAAGATGCCAATGAAGGAGTTGGGCATTTTTTATAAGAGCACCATAGTATCCACTACCTCATTATTTTTATTGAATTTGTTCTATTGTATTGAGAGATCATAATCCTGCGAGAAAAAACTATTTAAAAAAAGCATAGTTTGTCCTTATATAACTCGTCACAAATATAAAATAATATATAATAATATAATAATAATAATAATAATAATTAATAATAATAAATATAATAATAATAATAATTAATATAATATATAATTAATAAATATAATATATAATAATAATTAATTCTTAAAACAACAAAATTACTTTTCACCTCCACTCTCATATGTCTATATTTCAGTATTTTCTCCTATTTACACGACCATATGTTTATATAATATGCTTAAACATTCTATTTACTTGTATATAGTAACCGCATACCTCATCTATATATGAAATGGTTATACATTAAACATGCTTGCCTGTAAAATGTGATATGATAAGGTAATACGGAATTTGTTTTGTGCTATTGATAATACATAGTAACGGGGTTATTTAAAAATAAGATAGTCCAATGGCATTCTGTACTCCATCTTCAGTTATAATGCACCAAGTTAAAATTTATGGAGTCAAGTATCCCAATTACATGATTAGAAAACATGGACCGAAAAAATGAGACATACAAAAAGTTAATCACTCTCGTGCAGGCAAGGAAGTGTAATCTTTCTCACTGATTTCGTGAGGAGCTATGTCCCTCCGAGACGAGTGCAGTATTTATAATGTTAAAATATAGATGGTTGCAGGTGACACTTAACTATATTTTTGTATTTGACGTAGAATAAGATTGAGGATGGGCATTTATGGCTAACATGAGCGAGAGGGAATCTCATCCAGAGTCTCAAATATGATAGTTTCGCATTTGTCAGCGCATGACGATGTGTGTGACGATTATCGATGTGTCAGTGTTGGCGCTAGGTGTGTTCGATCGCTCTGTTGTGTAGTGGTGTAAGGTGTGCGAGCGAATCAGTGTTTGTAGTATAGTTCGTTGTTATGTTGCATGTAGACGTAGTTGGTAGATCCCTAGAGAACTTGGAGGTATGTGTGTTAGTGTGTGTGTCATTTGCTTACTGATTAGATATGTGGATCTCGTAGAGTCGCTGAGCTAGTTGTACTAAGTATAAATTCTCAATGTAACTATCAAGGTGTCATACAACATGTGACTTTATAATATTATGTTAAGCAGTATGAAACAAACCAAACTTCATTTCGCTTTGAACGCGAGTTCTTTTTATTGATATATTCTGCATCAAGATACTTGTGAGTACATGAACCATTACATAACATTTTACACACACTATTTGTAAAATCATTTTAGCAAGAAATGGATATTATTTTTATAATATATAAAACTTTATAGCAAATAAAACATTGTCTGAAAATAAATTTTACAACTAAAATGATAATAGTTTAATAAATTAATAGTTATATAACAAATCCAAAAGCCCATGATTTGAATTCCTAACGTTATTATTATTATTTTAAAATTGGTAATTTTTCTCTTATTACATGCTTGAATTAAAGTAAATTTTATTGATTTATCATCAGAATATTTAGTATTTATTATAAAACACAGACGAATTTAATTGCAAGACTAGATGATTATTTTTTGACGGTAGAACGAGGTACAATACTAGAACATTCTATAACTAACCATCTTGATAATCTTGCCCTAACTGCATATGACTGGCAGTTGCTTGAGAAAGTTTCAGATTATTTCAAACATTTTTTATGATAATCAACACAGTAAATAGGTCTAAATCAATGTTTAATTTTCAAGTAAATAGATAATTTTAGAGCATTATATCATTTCCTTTCAGATATTTGTATTGACTCCGATGGTGTACAAACATTAAAACAAACTCACAAAGACTTGGAAAATATTTTGTAAAAAATGATTGGTAGATAAATATTTATGATAGTTGTGCTCATGCTGTTAGTAAAATTGATGATCCACAATATAAGGTGAACTTATTTTGAAACTGTACAAGAAAAGATTTGAAGTGAACTAAATAAGACAAGTTATTGAACATAAGAAAAATTCAAAGATATTGGTGAGTGTTTGTAATCAATCATCCTCGACCTCAAGAAATTCTTCTCCAAGTAGAAACCCTGATAGCGGGGTCTCAATACCCTCAATGTCAACACATCCAACCTTTTCACTGAAAGTTTTAAGTTTTTAATTTTGATATTAAAAAGTAAAGAAAAGTGAAAAAGGAAAACCATAAGGAAAAACTAAAAAAAACAAACAAATACCAAAAATAAACAAAAGATCTAATTAAAGAAATGAAAAGTTTTCTAAAAGAAAACTGCGATCATTTCTCCAGAAGTTTTTGCAGTGGCCAGTAGTAAAAAAGAAATTTTCCATACATCACAACTTAAAGCAAGAAAAGGTTTGCACTCTTTGCATCTCAGTATAATCGCAGAGAATACATTAAGATTTTTAAGAAGCTTTGAGATATAGGCGCAACTATGTAATATATATACTATATATATATATATATATATTATATATATATATATATATATATATATATATATTATATATATATATATATATATATATATATATATATATATAATATATATATTATATATATATATTACCGTAAACGGGTACTTTGCCGTCGCCACATGTTTATGCTTGCCTAAACATTCAAAAATATCTTTAAAGAAGTTAATATAATACAATAAATTATCTAATACTAGGCGAGTACTCACGCAAAATTTGAAGGGCCTTCGCTCTTGTAGTGGCTGTGCAGGATGGGTCAAAAGGGGGGTGGCCAAGTTACCCAGCAATGGGATAACCTTCTTTGGGGGGGCCCCGCCCCCCATGCCAAAGTTACCGCATTGTATGCAAAAGTTTGTATTGCACTACTAAATTCCCTTATATTGCTTAGTTTTATTGTAGTATAATATTTTTAATTATATTTAAAATTTCAGGTTGTTTTTTTGGGGGTATTTTCTTAAAATTAATTGCACGGTATTTGCCTTTATAAAAGTCAAAAAATTAAAAAATCCTCTTTTTTTAAAAAAACTTAACTACATTAGGCAGACACCTTTAGGGGGGTTCTGAAAACACATACTGCCCTCTTGGATTTATGTAATGGGGATTGTTATTTACAATTTCAGTGATATTGGATGGCGAAATCACAGACTTGTCCTCAGCATTTAGTCCTGACCATTTTAATACAGCTTTTTAAATTTTCAATTTTATATATAATGCTTTTATTTAATTTAAATTTTGTGAAAAAAAAAAAATTGAATAAAAATGAAAAAAAAGATGAATAAAAATGAAAAAATAAAAAAAATGAAAAAAAAAAAAATAAAAAAAAAAAAAAAAAAAAAAAAATAAAAAAATTTAATAACCCCTATAGTATTTAATTTAAGAGCATTTAGAGCGACCTCACAACTTGCCAAGTTCCCATAATCATAAAAGGGGGGCGGCCAAAGTTACCCCTCCCATTTCAAATGTTAATAACCTTTAACATGTTGCAAATTTTAAAAATTTGAACATTGATTATTATTCCTGAGCTCTTTCTGAACATGTTTGTAGATATAAAAAAAAATTGTGTGATTTAAACTTTGAGAGATAATTCATAAAAACCAAAGGAAGGTAAAATCAGATTTTGGCAAATTTTTTGGAAAATGTTTGTAAACTCTGACATTGTTAATATAACTTTTATAAAGTGTACCAACAGTTTTATATAGTTAAGGAAACAAATCGTGTCAGAAGATGCATATTTTACGAAAAATAAATATTACAAAATAATAGCCTAAAAATTAGAGCAGGGGTGACAATAATGCCCAAAGTAACCTCCGTTTTATCGTATATATTATATATAATATATATATAATATATATATATAATTTATATTATATACTATATGATACTATATATATATATATATATATATTATATATATATATATATATATATATAATTTTCTGTATTGATGTACTGTGGTTCTGTTTGGTCAAAAAAGAATATCTAAAAAATTTACACTGATGACTGTGGTTACTGTTTGGGGTCAACAGAAGATTATCTAAAATAAATTTTTGATAATCTTCTTCGACTCAATAGGTAACTCGCAGAATACATCACACAAAGTACATTTAACAAATACCATAATCTAGGGCCTAATAACCTGCAAAACTCATAAAAAGTCTAAATGTATGTTACACCATTAGATGATGCTTGAAAATTGTAATACATTTTCTGCTTCTTTATATATATATTATTATATTATATATATTATATATATATATATATATATATATATATATATATATTATATATATATATATTATATATATTATATAATATTAATATATATATATATATATATATATAATATATATATAATATATATATTATATATATAATATATATATATATATATATATATATATATTATATATTATATTATCATATATATATATATATATATATATATATATATATATATTAAACTTAACAGTATTGGGTTAAAGTATTTCCATACTTTAGTTCAAGGTAAATCCAGTAGTATTGTAAGCAAATTTAAAATTGGTTAGTTCGTTAGAGTAATTTTAGATAATACAATCTGTAATATATATATATATATATATATATAATTATATATATATATATTATATATATAATATATATATATATATTATATATATATATATATATAATATATATATATATATATTATAAATATATATATATATTAAGAGGTGTACGAATTTCCTTTCGTGGAAATTTGACAATTTTTTCCCAGTTTCTGGTCTTGGCTGGAACAGAATTACTATCTACTGAAAAAAATTTGGCTGGAAAGGATTTTTTACATAACCCATAGCCCATCTTTTAACAAATATAATAGTAGCCTTGTGTAGCATTCAAACACAGTGTTATACATACCTACAGTATTATTTTAAATAAAAAGTTAATGGGGTCATTCTGCATCAAATTATAATGAAAATTTTTTACCTCTCACCATCTCCAATTTCCATGAAATTTTTTCAACAATGCTTAGCTTTATGGAGACTATGATCAAACGCAATTTTTAGAAAAATATTTCAAACCATTTAAAAACTACAGCCATGTAAAGTTCGACGAAAGAATAAAAACTACTTCTAGTTAAGCTAGAACAAGAGAGTGGTGTCATTTTGTAGCATTTTTCAAGGCTTTCAATTTATATATTATATTATAATATATAATATATATTATATATATATATATTATATTATATATATATATATATATATATATATATATATATATATTATATATATATATTTGTGTGTATTTTAAAAAAAAAAGTATGTAATATTTTATATTATTTGGGAATTTGTTACATTATAGAAAAACCTCTAATGCAAAATATTTTGAATTTTGATATTAGAACATCTTGCCAAGGATATTGAAATTTTGACTGTTAAACGTCCCGGACGTTTCTTGTAATTTTAGTGACAATTGCTTACGTTGTTGTTTATGGTGCAGCACACACCGATTCCCAGACGTTTCTTGTAACGTTTAGTGACAATTGCTTACGTTGTTGTTTATGGTGCAGCACACAGAGATTAGTAATTGCACGTATCTATACTTTGTGTCCGATAAAATAGGGCAATGCGCTATTCCGATTTCTAACACTATCTGATGACAGCATTGTTAAGGTGTGCGTCTACAAAGGCAGAAGTGTTTACATTTTCATTTTAATTTTCTATATGCTTTAAACTATTCTTTATTATTTTATTATATTATTATTATTATTATTATTATTATTATTATTATTATTATTATTATTATTATTATTATTATTTTATTTCATTTTTTTTTTCTTTTTTTTTGCATTTCAGATAACATTAACTAGTAAAATACTTGATAAATATTTAAAAGTTTAAACATAAAATAAATTTGAAAATAGGGTTATTTAAGATGGCATCAACTAGGCGCAAAGATTTTCTCGTTTCGCCTCAACCTGAGCTTTTAGGTTCAAAGCTTCCCTCTAATGGAGAAGCTATTGGTGTAGTTTTATACTTACTTCAGCAAAAGAAGACTACTATCCGAAATGTAACAACCAAAGTTACTGAAATGGTCGAGCAATTCTGGGACATGGCCAGAATTCCGAAGGTGAGAAAAGATACTATCATTACAAAAAATGGAAAAGCTATACAAAGATTACGAACTAGTGAAAAAAGGGAAAACTCGTCGTTCTCCTAGGCAAATAGCATGAGAGGATGCATTCAAAAATCAAATGGAGAATCTTTTTGACATTGCTCATGCAGATGCATTAATGCGGATGACAAATGAAGAAGATAAAGCCTTTTAAATTGCCCAACGAGAGCCAGGTAGAAGAGGAAGAATGGGTAATATAGAGAGATCTGGCGAGAAAAGAGGTTAGAAAAACTGAAAGACAAGAGCGAACCTTACAACAGCTTCAGCGTGTTAAAGATGATATAGCTACTTCATCTGCCGTTGTTCAACTAGAGTCAACAAGTAGTTCCTCTTCCACCAGTGATGATTGTAATTCCGACCAAAAAGATGAGAATGTCCATGGAGCCGTTGGTGGGCAAACACCTCCACAAAGAAAAAAAGTAAAGAGAGCTAGAACCAATGTTATCACTCCCTCCTTAGCAGCAACTTTGGACAGAACTAAACTAACCGATCGCACAGCTACATACGTTTTAATGGAAGCTGCAAGCTCTTTGGGTCATGATTCGAGCTTATTAAACATCAATCGGTCTTCAATTCGTCGCCAAAGAATGAAGCATAGAAAACAAATTGCTTCTCACCTGAAATATGAATTCAAGTCAGAAACTCAACAAATAGTTCACTGGGATGGTAAACTGATGAAGGATCTAACTTCCAAAGAACATAAAGATCGACTCCCGATCCTGATATCTGGGACGAATACAATGCAGTTACTACATGTCGCAAAGTTGGGCAGTGCAACTGGTCTCAATAAGGCTAATGCAGTAGTTGAGGCAATTGAAAATTGGAATCTCCGGCATCAGGTTGTAGGGATGTCTTTTGACACGACAGCTTCAAATACTGGATGACTCAAGGGTGCCTGCATATTGGTTGAACAAAAACTCGAAAAGGAATTGCTACACTTTCCATGCCGACATCACATTATGGAGCTTATTTTGCAAAATGTATTTTCAGAGTTGCTGACCCCTTCATCTTCTCCCGAATTTGCCATATTCAAACGATTCCAGGCTAATTGGGAATACATTGATAGATATAAATTCTTGACAGGAATCCAATGTCCCACTATGCATGAGTTTTTGGCTGATATTAAAGAAGAACGTATTCGTTGGGCAGCAAGTGTGCTCCATGAGCGTCGGAATTTGCCTGGGGATTACCGTGAACTGATTGAGCCGGTTATGATCTTTCTTGTTTATATGCTCCTGGACCCATGCATCTTGCAAGATGGATGAGTAAGATCATATATTCCCTGAAAATATGGATGTTTCAAGGGCAATTTTATCTAACAAAATATGAAGATTCATTACTTGGGAAAATCTGTATTTTTGGAGTGAGAATTTATGCCAAGGTATGCACAGATGCAGCAAACCCTGTAGCAGCTACTAGGAATGATCTTTGTCTCATAAAAAGCTTAAATTTGTATGACAAGATTGATTCAAATGTCGAAAATGCTGCTTTAAGTAAATTTTTACAACACCTTTGGTATCTGTCTGAAGAATTAATTGGACTCTCTCTTTTCGATCCAAAGGTACCCTCTGCTACAAAAAGGAAAATCGTCTCTGCCATTAGGGAAGGAGATAGTGGGAGTGAAGACATTCAATCACCTCCTAAGATGGTCACAATCCCAAAGGCATCAGTGAACAACAGCAATTTAGAGGACTTTGCGACAAAACGAACAATTCAATTCTTTGAAAAACTGCACCTGAAGAGCGACTTTTTAGATTTTGAACCCGAATCATGTCTAGAAAGAGAAGATTATAAAACTGAAGTAGAAAAATAACAATAATGAGACAAACCAGGCAACAATGAGTGGTTTGCAGCCATGAAACCACCGCTATGAGCGGTTAATACTCCAAAGAGAGGGGGACCTGGAAGCATGTGCCCTGGGTAAAACTTTGAGGTCGTTGTGCAAGATGTTCTAATTGGTTAAATCGAGAAATATTTCATAGAGAGGGTTTTTAGAACCATAGGAACAAATTTGAAGGGTTGGAGTGAGATATTTTTGAAATTTTTTTTTCATCTCTATAGCTAAAGACCACGCTAATATATATATATATATATATATATATATATATATATATATATATATATATATATATATATATATATATATATATATATATATATATATATATAAATATATAATATATAATTTATATACTTATAATATATATATTATATATATATAAAATATGGGTTATGAGGAAATTTTTTTTCAAAATCTATAAAAATTGAATTAAATTTTTTTTTGTGTTAAATAAATGATTAAAAATTTTCAAACAAATTAAGCAAATACCTTATACATATGTTAAATGTCTGGCAAAGTTTAGTTATGGGATGATGATGGCTTCATATTTTAAAATATTTATTAAAAAACAATGTTTTACAAAAATTTGGGATTTTGATTAAAATGCAGGCTTTACAAACTATTGTGAACATTCTAAGTAATATATAACTCAAAATATGTATTTAATATCAAAACAAAGTGAAAATTAATCCTTTGAAAAATCCCATCTTACAAAGACAATTTTATTGATATTAATCTTGAACTTTTTAAACAATTTAAAACTTGTTTTTACTACTTGCCATTTTAGTTACCGTTTTCATTGGATGGTAGTTGAAAAGCATTATCCGGTTTTAGAAAGGTCAATCTTTTAAAAGCACATTAAAACCTTCCAGTTGGGGTTGTAGGATTCACTTACCAGGACATCTATGATAGGTCCCTAATAACATCAGGTTTTCGTGAATAGCAAATCAAAGAGAAGGACAGATGAGGACAGAGAAGGACAGAGAAGGACAGCTATAGAAT
>JABUQX010013357.1:0-18424 GCA_015478945.1 Trachelipus rathkii
AAAACTGTCTGTAGGAGCCTGTGAGCAACAGTAATTTGTTTAAAACCCTATATTTTGTATTCTGTTCATGGCGCTTTCTCATTATTAATTATTTAGCATTTTTAACGACAACACCATAAAGTCCAATGTGAATCTAATTTCTGATAATTCTAGTGATTGGGAAAGCGCGTTTTTATGATAATTTGCCTGTCTAGGGTTGTTTCGAGGTCCTAATCAATTCAGCTTGATATTATGTCATATGCATTTTCATAGATAGTTCACATCTTACTTTCTGTGCTTGTTCTTTGAATTTCATCAGTAGCTTATAGAATTTTTCTGGGTCGTCTTTATATATTTTAATTTGCATTTTCTCTTTTTCAAGTTTTTCATATCTTTTTAGTTTTTCCGATTTTGCTGCTAGTTTACAGCTTTCTTCTAAGCATTGCATGGCTAATTATATTATATATATATATATAATATATATATATATATATATATATATATATATATATATATATATATATATATATATATAATATATATATATATATTATATATATATATATAATATATAAATATATATAATATATATATATATATATATATTATATATATACGGTATATATATATATATTATATATAATAATATATATATATATATATATATATATATATATATATATATATATACTATATATATATTATATATATTATATTATATATATAGTATATATATTAGAGTGTACCGGGATAATTCCGGTCCGGCCGGAATTCCGGCCGGAATTTTTAATTTTTTTCCGGTTCCGTTCCGGCCGGAATTTTTGAAAATTCCGGCGGAACCGGAATTACTAATTACTTCTGAGAAAAATTTGCTGGAAGAGATTTATATTTTATATAACCCATAGCCCATCTTTTAACAAAAATATAATAGTAGCCTTGTGTAGCATTTTTACAGTGTTAGTCACATACCTACATCCTTTCGTTTAAATAAAACCTAATGAAGTTTCAGCAATCAAATAGATATAAGATATTCACATTAAATCCAATTTAATTTCCAAAATATATATATATTTATATATATATATATATATAGTATATATATATATATATATATAATATATATATATATTATTATCATATATTATATATATATATATATATATATATAATATATATATATATATATATATATATATAATATATATATAATATTATATATTATATTATAGTAAATGTAATAAATTTTGCACTTTTGAAAATATTGCTGAAATGTGGTGAAGTTAAAGAAAAACTGTTCACCAGTATTGGGCGATATTTTTAAACGTTTTCCTCAAATATATTTCCTGCTTTCTGAAATGAAAATAATTTCTCTGAATATATGGGGAGACTGGAAAGGAGAGTAATTTTGCTAGTTAGTACTGCTATGTTTGGAAATTTAGCTTTGGTCACTTTCCACCAATTATGTAATTCTTCTCCAGATTAGGAAATTGATTTTCCTGGTAAAAAAAAAATAAATTCTTTAAGAATTTCACCTTTTTGAAGGAGCCACTGATTTTCTTTTTTTCCTTTACACTAACTGAACTCAGCGTCACTTTCACTTTCTTCAAACATAAAAACTAAGTAACTTTGCAGTAATTTTCTTTTTCTTAATGCCCTGAATGATTTTGATAGTACTTGCAAAATTAAGTTATTGTGAAAATGCTCGTTCTGAAAATGGAATGGATGACTTCATCGCCTGAACCTCCTTCTGAATGCTACTACTTATCACTTCCACCTTCAATTAATTGCATATTTCTTCAAGCATCCATTTTTCTACTCAAGTTCTCTTATTTCATTAGAAAATAAGTCAGTTAGTATTTGGGTCTACAACAGTACTTAAAACAATTATCTTGTTTTGATATATGTCTATTTGATCCTTTTCTTCTCAAAATCTAACTCTAATGCCCTTCAGGCTCTTTCTTGTAAAGTCTGAACTTCTTGCTTCATTCCTCGAGTCTTGTGAGAGATATGCTGGAGAGCTCAAATATGCAGAATAATTGATGATATAAATGATTTTGCCTTAAAGTTTCCATAACCATGAGAAATGTTTGCGCAAAACCCTTAGAATTTTTTCAAGTATTTGCCATTATTAGCAGTCAAAGCTAAATGATTGATTGTTCTCTATAATAAAAACTTGCAGAGGTCTTTTCCAAACATTTAATTTCTTTCTAGAATCAAACATTGTGCTATCACCTTGCATTCAAACATCTTGAATTTGCAAAGTGGTTGCAAGATATGGATCCAAGTCTCTTTGTATTCTTAAGTTCATTACAGCTTAAAAAAACTGGAATGATTGAAAATGTGTACAAATATTCCTAAAATTTCTTTATTAAATCACACTCTTCTTTGAGAAAATAAGGCATCTTTAATAACAAAATTGAAGTTTATGAATAAAACAAGAAAAACTTGTGTCTCCTACTAAATCAGTTAAAAGCTTCATGCTATATGCTCCATCTCGAAGGATCAAATGGATTTTGTTAGGAGGAATTTCCCAATTATTCATCATAATTTCTAAAAACTCATAGTGATTTTAATTCCAGAATGAGAACCTGGGAAATACTTGCAATGGAGTACACAGTTCATTTTTTTAAACTCGCTAGTAAGCCAGAGTGCAGTTAAAGAAATAAATGACTCGTATGAATTATTTAGCTCTCTATATATCTGTAGTTACATGATATCTGATCAGGCCTTAATTAACTTCCGAAATACTGCTATCCATAATTCCTGTATGAAGTAGGGTAACATATTCTCTACAAAATATTTTCTACAAGGAAAAGGATATTTGGTTAAGATTGGCAATAAGTTCTATGAATCCATTCTCTTCTGTGACTGTGAATGGGCTGGTTACTCATTGCGATAAAATTCATTATTTTCTGTGATTTGTGGTCATTGATATGCCAAATCTCTTTTGGGGTAGAAACTTTCCTCAAAACTCACTTTTCTCACGACTTGGAACTATTGCTCTTTTGTGGTTTTCCTGTTCTAGAAAGTTTCTCCCTTTTACTAATATAATTTTTGGACTTCCAGATATTCTTTTCGATGATGATTTTCCATATGTTCATGAAGTGGCGTTGTGCTAAGTATAAGATTTTATGTTGAAAGTTATATAAAATATATATTTTTTACATTTCTTGATAAATCTTAACTGTTCCTTTTTTATATTTGCGTTCACCATCTGTTTACTATATATTAAATATTTTCTTCGTGTGTGAAAGTTTAAGTTATTTAAGTTGTTACCGGGCATATACATATTTATTTGTAAATATAGCTATGATCGCTATTAAATATATTTATTTATACAATTTGCCCTTTAGTTTATCAACACACGAGATAGTTTATATTTTTATTGAAAATTACACATATTAAAACCAATATAAAACATAATTAATAATACGAGCTTTCATTCCCGATTTGTTAATGGAACCTTCTTCAAGTATGATCTCTTTGTCGAGTCTGAGAATTCTTTGATGTTAATTTTCCAGAAATTTAATTTTGGTTGGTTATTTCTTTGTTCAGTTTTTTATAGTATTTTGTCATACTCATTAATGCATTTTGGATATAATCTAATTTTACTTCGCCTTCCTGTTTGTTGTAATTTTTTGTATTTTTTATGCAGTAGGACTCAACTAATCTTCTTTTTTGTTGGTCTTATATATATATATATATATAAATGGTGTTATTCTTTCTATGTCAATGCTATGATTTGCGGATGTTCTATGGGCAGTGAGAGCCGAATTTCTATTGTCTTCTGCCAAGTCATTACGATGTTGCTTAGTTCTTCTATCAAAATCATTAGTTTCACCAACGTAAACTAAATCACAATTTTTGCATGGGATTGTATATATGCATTGAGTGCAGTTTTTTTCTATGTTTCTGTGTGGTAGGAATATCTTTTTGAATGGTAGAGTATCAGATGATGTAATAGTAATGTTGTTTGGTAAAATGTTTTTTGTGTTTATACGGTGTGTTTGGGGAAGGGGGAGGTAAGATTTTTGAGATGTGTTGTTTTTTGTTTCTGGGTTATAATATTTCTTTTTTGCTTTGTTGAGGGATTTATTAATGATATAAAGAGGGTATGAAAGTTTTTTGAAGTTGGAATATAGAAAGTTAATTTCATTTTGTAGAAAGGGTGGGGAGCATATACGGAGTGCTCGAAGAAATAGAGAGGAAAGTATACCTATTTTTGTGTTGCGTGTATGAGAAGAAAACCAGTGTGTGTAATTGGGGTTAGAAGTGGGTTTTCTGTATATTGTGTACTGTAGATTTGTGTTATTATGCCATGAGATAAGAGTGTCTAAAAAAGGGAGGGTGTTATTGGAAGAAGATTCTAATGTGAATTTTATGTTGGGTATGAGGTTGTTGATACTATTTAAGATGTTGTGGGGGTTACTATTTTGTGGGATTGCAGTAAAAATGTCATCAACATACCTATACCAGATGATGTTATTGACAGTAGGAAGAGGGAATATGTAATATAGTTCAAAGAGTTCCATAAAAATATTGGCAAGTGTAGGTGAGAGAGGTGAACCCATACTTAACCCTGTGTTTTGTTTGTAATATTTAGAGTTAAAATGGAAGAAGTTATGTTCTAGAGTTAAATGTATCAATTTTTTTAAAATAGGGAAGGGATGAGATAGAGTGATGTTTTTTTCCTTTATGTATCGTTCTAAAAGATTGAGAGTAAGAGGTACCGGGACAGATGTGAATAAAGAAATTACATCGAAGCTATGAAGTGTGTGTGTATTTGGATTAATGTTTTTTGTTTTTAGGATGAAGTCTTCAGAATTTTTTAGGTGTGTGTGTGATATGTTGTTTATTAGTGGTGATAGTTGTTTAGAAATCCATTGTGATAGTTTATAAGTTACAGAGTCTGTGTTAGAGATGATTGGACGTAGGGGTGTGTTTTGTTTATGCACCTTAGGTATACCGTAAAACTGTGATATTTTTGGTAATGTTGATTTTAATGATTCTTGTAATTGTGATTGTGAGAGAATTTTTTTAAGCTTACTGTTAAATTGGGCTTGTGAGTTGCCGATAGGGTTTTTTGTTAGTGGCGAATAGGTATTATTATCTGACAATAACTCACTGCATTTATTTATATAATCTGAACTATTAAGTATAACCATGTTATTGCCTTTATCCGAGCGAGTTACTATTATATGCTTATTTTTTGTGATTGATGACAGTGCTTTATAAAATAATAACGGAAACTTACGGTCATTTAATGTATTCTTGATGTTCGCAAGTAGAAAACCTTTGAGTAAATCCTTGTTGCACGTGATGTCTTTATCTGTATTTTTCCATCTTTCAAAGTTAAACATAAATTGGTTTATCGGATCCTCTTGTCCCAGGGCGAACTCCCGAAAAAATAATTAACAACTTAAATTACGTTCTAAACAAATATGAAAGTATCCTTTTAGGCTACGGACTCTCGTTCGCCCTGGAACAAGAGGATCCGATAAACCAATTTATGTTTAACTTTGAAAGATGGAAAAATACAGATAAAGACATCACGTGCAACAAGGATTTACTCAAAGGTTTTCTACTTGCGAACATCAAGAATACATTAAATGACCGTAAGTTTCCATTATTATTTTATAAAGCACTGTCATCAATCACAAAAAATAAGCATATAATAGTAACTCGCTCGGATAAAGGCAATAACATGGTTATACTTAATAGTTCAGATTATATAAATAAATGCAGTGAGTTATTGTCAGATAATAATACCTATTCGCCACTAACAAAAAACCCTATCGGCAACTCACAAGCCCAATTTAACAGTAAGCTTAAAAAAATTCTCTCACAATCACAATTACAAGAATCATTAAAATCAACATTACCAAAAATATCACAGTTTTACGGTATACCTAAGGTGCATAAACAAAACACACCCCTACGTCCAATCATCTCTAACACAGACTCTGTAACTTATAAACTATCACAATGGATTTCTAAACAACTATCACCACTAATAAACAACATATCACACACACACCTAAAAAATTCTGAAGACTTCATCCTAAAAACAAAAAACATTAATCCAAATACACACACACTTCATAGCTTCGATGTAATTTCTTTATTCACATCTGTCCCGGTACCTCTTACTCTCAATCTTTTAGAACGATACATAAAGGAAAAAAACATCACTCTATCTCATCCCTTCCCTATTTTAAAAAAATTGATACATTTAACTCTAGAACATAACTTCTTCCATTTTAACTCTAAATATTACAAACAAAACACAGGGTTAAGTATGGGTTCACCTCTCTCACCTACACTTGCCAATATTTTTATGGAACTCTTTGAACTATATTACATATTCCCTCTTCCTACTGTCAATAACATCATCTGGTATAGGTATGTTGATGACATTTTTACTGCAATCCCACAAAATAGTAACCCCCACAACATCTTAAATAGTATCAACAACCTCATACCCAACATAAAATTCACATTAGAATCTTCTTCCAATAACACCCTCCCTTTTTTAGACACTCTTATCTCATGGCATAATAACACAAATCTACAGTACACAATATACAGAAAACCCACTTCTAACCCCAATTATACACACTGGTTTTCTTCTCATACACGCAACACAAAAATAGGTATACTTTCCTCTCTATTTTTTCGAGCACTCCGTATATGCTCCCCACCCTTTCTACAAAAAATGAAATTAACTTTCTATATTCCAACTTCCAAAAAAACTTTCATACCCTCTTTATATCATTAATAAATCCCTCAACAAAGCACAAATTGGAAATATTATAACTTTGAAAAAAAAAAAATTAAACCTACACAATGTTAGAGAATACTGACCTCCCCTTCCCCTGGCACCCCGTATAAACACAAAAAACATTTTACCAAACAACATTACTTCTCAACATGCATCTGATAACTCTAGTGATTCAAAAAGATATTCCTACCACACAGAAACATAGAAAAAAACTGCACTCAATGCATATATACAATCCCATGCAAAAATTGTGATTTAGTTTACGTTGGTGAAACTAATGATTTTGATAGAAGAACTAAGCAACATCGTAATGACTTGGCAGAAGACAATAGAAATTCGGCTCTCACTGCCCATAGAACATCCGCAAATCATAGCATTGACATAGAAAGAACAACACCATTAATATATATAAAAGACCAACAAAAAAGAAGATTAGTTGAGTCCTACTGCATAAAAAATACAAAAAATTACAACAAACAGGAAGGCGAAGTAAAATTAGATTATATCCAAAATGCATTAATGAGTATGACAAAATACTATAAAAAACTGAACAAAAAAAATAACCAACCAAAATTAAAAATTTCTGGAAAATTAACATCAAAGAATTCTCAGACTCGACAAAGAGATCATACTTGAAGAAGGTTCCATTAACAAATCGGGAACGAAAGCTCGTATTATTAATTATGTTTTATATTGGTTTTAATATGTGTAATTTTCAATAAAAATATAAAATATATATAAATATATATATAGTTATATATATAAAAAAAAAAAAAAATAATATATATATATATATATATATATATATATATATATATATATATATATATATATATATATATATATATATATATATAAAATATATAATATATATATATATATATATATATATATATATATATATATATATATATATATATATATATATATATATATATATATATATATATATATGTATATATAATATATATAATATATATATATATATATATATATATATATAATATATATATGATTCTTTCTTTCTTTCTTTCTTCCATTTGATCTATTTTTCTCAAATATTTTAGTAAGGAGCGCTTACAAGCATGCGGGGAAAAGAAAGCAGTAGGAGAGTATGACAAATGTCGAAAGAAAGCCCAGCCTTACCGCCCCCTCTATGTACCATTAATTAGTTTGAAAGCTCGTCACAGACAGAAAATCCACCCTAACAGCTTCATGGGAGCGCGAACGGACCCTCACTATGGTAAACGTCAATGTAAGGGTCATCCCTTGGGCCCAGTGGGCCACAACCATGCCCCCATACAAAACCCGCCATTCTCTCCTATCATGCGCCCTTTATCCTCGCCTCTGCCAAACTTCACATTTCTCTCCTTCAGACATTCGTTCACCGACTCAATCCACTTTCTCTTCGGTCTCCCAGGCGGTCGGTTCCCAACACCACTCTCCACTATTACATCCGCTTAACCAACCGACTTATCATTTCATCCTTTCCACGTGACCAAACCATTTCAACATACTTCATTTTTCTCTTCATTTACCCCTTTCTTCACAACCACCACAACTCTCTAATACGTTGCATTCCTCATTTTATCAATTCTCGTCAACACCCCTAGCATGCCCCTAAGATTGTCCAATCTGAACAACATTAAACTTTAGATCTATATTTCTTATTCCAGACCATTGTCCCACTACCATACAATAACACAGTACAACATACCCTCATGTAAGACTCTAGCGCACTCAAGACTTATGTCCGCTTTACATTCAACCAACGAATTTAATTGCACCAGCAACTTCCTGACATCACAACTTTCCTACTACACTCTGCATCATCCGTTCCCTTCTCATCCAACACATACCCTAACTATTTAAACTCAGACACTTGTTTCCAGCTGCTCATCATCTAAAATAACTTCACACTGAGGACTGTCCTCACTAACAACCATAACCTTTACTTTATCTACGTTTACTTTCAAACCCCTCTTTTCACACACCCTGCAAATCTCTCTACCAATACCTCTCAAACTCTCTTCAGGATTCGCCACACAAACCAAATCACATCCGCATTATAATAGGTAGGGCACCCTCCACTCATCTCCATTCTCCATGACCATTCTAACACCATTTTTCCTGCACGCCCCACCTCTAATTTCTTTCATAACCCCATCCATGTACAAATTGAAACAACCAAGGAGACATAACAAACCCTGCCCACTCCGCTATTAATTATCAAACCCAATCACTTTTGACACCATTTATTCTTTTACACACGCTCTCACTATTCTCATACATACTTTGATTCCATTCAGAAGCCTAGCACCAGCACCATATATCACTAACCCCTGCCCGTAGAGCTTCCCTATTAACCCTATCATACGTCTGTTGCAAAATCCATAAAACCTAGATACAATTTATTCTTCTTCTTTCCTCATTTTCTCAAAATCATTTGTTTCAATGTAAAGATTTTGATCCACAACATCATCTACCACTCCTAAACGCACCTGTTCTTCACAGATCAGTCCTTCAGTCACTCGACGCACTCTTTCGACCAAAACACCAGCATATATTCTTCACTACAATACTCAATAAACTAATTCCCCTATAGTTCGTACAGTTTCCCTTATCTCCCTTTCCCACCGTTATATAAGGGTACTATTACTGCTCCCTCCAATCCCTCGGAACATTACCCTCATTAACGCTTTATTACACAACTTTCCAAATCCAATCAATCACCATCTCTCCCTCCGTTTCTTTGAATCATTTCACCAGTAATTTTCATCTATACCTGCAGATTTACCCATTCTTCAACTTGCTCACTCTACCTATTACCTCCTCTTTACTAATTGCAATGACTTCATCCCCAAAATTCCTATTCCTTCTTGCACGCATCAAACCCACACAACATCTTTCACTATCACTCTCATTTACTGCCAAATTATACAAGATTTTCGAAAAGTGTTCTTTCCACACTCCCCTCACATCCATTTCATCAGTTTACAAAAGCAATCATCCTTATTAATTATTCGTAAAGGCAGGTTCCCGTTTTTATTCTCATTGCTTAACCTTTCGCGCTTTCCTTCCAGAAGAGCTTTCCTATTCCCTTGTAAGTCCCCAGTCATCCTCCTTCCAAACTGTGTCATTTACCTCTTCTTTTCTCTTATGTATGCATCTTTTAGCAATTTTGTTTTTCCTCCTTATATAATGCCAAGCATCTTTCTTTTTGAAACTTCATATCATTTGCTTTTTAGTACATTCAACCACTCTTCTTTTTTTACTTTTAAACCGCTTTGATCACCTCTTCATTCCACCAACTCACTGTTAGCATTTTCTTACTTTCCTACTTTTAGCACACCCACGATACTTCTTTTTGCACTGCCAGCAATTGCTTCCTTCAGTTGCTTCCAGATTATTCAGTTTCAACTTGTTCACATTTCAATCTGATTTAACTTGTGAGGCCGTTTCTTACATACTTTATCCTTATTTACCTTGTTCACTTAACTTCACCTTAATTTTACCCTCTTTCTTCCGTATCACCTTCCTCTCATTCCAAGTCCCCACAAAACTTAATTTTACATTTAAGAACAACATAATGATCCTATAATCCCATTCTAAACCCTCACTGATTTAACATCCAACACATACTTCAACAATCTCCTTCTCACCAACACAAAATCAATCATACTTTTCACTTCCATACCATCTCTAACCTACACCAACTCTAGTATGCTTATGGATACTTTGTTATATATATAATATATATATATATATATATATATATATAATATATATATATAGATATATAATTATAATAATATATATATATATATATAATATAATATATATAATATAAAAAGAGAGAGAGATGTTTTTAAAATATACTTTTTCAATTAATCATCGTCATCGTCATCGTCATCGTCATCGTCAAAATTTCATCATCATCCCATCACTAGTTATTACCTTTCATAATCTAGTTCAAAAACTTTATAACTTGCAATTTAACAAATTATGAGTCATAATTTGTTCTCAGGAACGCTTTAATTACTAAAATATGTGCGGATTTAAATCTTTTATTTATTTATTTTTTTTAAATGGCTTATTTATTAATGTTTTTATGTATTTTGTTTTCAGTTAAAGTTGAAGCAGAAGGCGTTTTACCGCAGGCAAAACTTACTAAGAGACAGAGCCATTTTTTAAGATCCAGAAGTTTTGATGCGAAAACATCAACAATGTACAGTGATCCTTCTTCTTCTTCAGCTTTGCTTAATAAAAATATTAAAAATGACAATAATGATTGCAAAAATCTTTTTGAGAAAGAAATTTTCGTTTGCGATACTGAAAAGTGTAACAATTCTGATAAAGCATTCACGTGCTCTTATTGTGGCATAAGGTTTGTTAGTAAACGTGATTTAAAGTATCACATTCGAAACCACCCTGATGAAAAACCATTTAAGTGTTACTGCTGTGTGAAAAATTTTAGTGCTAAAAGTAATTTAAGACGTCACCTTCGAACTCACACGGTTGAAAAACCATATAAGTGCTCTTACTGTGAGAAAAGTTTTAATTTTAAAGATGGTTTAGAAACCCACATTCGAACCCACTCCACGGTCGGCTGGAATAGCCGTTTAATGCTCTTACTGTGATAAAAGTTTTAGTGATAAAGGTAGCTTAAGGGTTCACCTTCGAACTCACATGGGAAAATCATTTAAGTGTTCTTACTGTGATAAAAGTTTTAATAGAAAATCTAATTTAATTTCCCACATTCGAATCCACACAGGTGAAAAACCATTTAGGTGTTCTTACTGTGAGAAAAGTTTTACTTGTAAAACTAATTTAAGATTTCACCATCTAACCCACACGGGTGAAAAACCATTTAAGTGTTCCCACTGTGATAAAAGTTTTATTCGAAAACCTCATTTAAAAGCCCACATTCGAATCCACACAGGTGAAAAACCATTTAAGTGTTCTTACTGTGAGAAAAGTTTTAATCAGAATAGTAGTTTAGGAAGACACATTCTAATCCACACAGGTGAAGCTTCAACTTCACAGAAAACATAAAAAACATTTGAATCTTTGTTAAAGATTAGTGTTAAAAATGAACATTGATTGTTACCACAGTCCGGATTTTATTTTAAAAATATGAATTATTATAAATTTACTGTATTTGGAATTAAGTAATAATTTATATTAGAACGCCTCGTGGCGCAGGAGGTTGAGTCGCCGCCTCTCATACGAGAGGACTCTGGTTCAAATCCTCCGCGAGCAGTTGGAGTTTTATCTACCTGGGGGCAAGAATTAAAACTCGACTGCGAACACGTTGGTGGCGCTGGTTTGGGATAGCCGGCCTTTAAGTTCGATTTCCTGTGGTCCCCCCCGTGTTACTCCCTGCATAGGGGATAAAACACGTTAAAAGGTAGTTTTTTTGTATTAGTAGTCTGGTAGATAGTAGGTGGCAGTAGTAGGCTTAGGAGACTGAAGCTTTAGTCTAAACTCTAGATATTTAAATAAAGGTCTAGATGTGTTAGCTAAATGAACTCGTTTATTATATTATGAGGATTTGTTTTTCTTAGGTTTATGAATCAAGAAATTATTTCTAAAAAAAGAAACATTTTTCAATTTATGTTTATTTTTCAGCTATTTTTGTACATTTTTCCAGTTTGACTCTTTTAAATAGTTTAATTTTTTTTTTACTTCATTTCTATATTTCACGTGTTTATTATTCTAAATCCTTAAAATATTATTTTTTATAATGCAAAGAGGAATTAAGATTTAAGTATGTATATATATTTTTATGCAATTTATTTATTTTTTCTACGGTGCTTAGTTTATACGTGGACTTAAACTGAGAGTAATAAATGATTTGTACCGTTTTAGAGTTTGATTCTTCCTAATGATAAAGCTATCCACAGCAACTTAATTTGATTTTATTTTTTCTTCTTTACAATTGAACTTTATTCTTAACTTCTTAATTTGGCTTTACTATAAAGCAGAGCTGTGGAAACGGTAATTGTTTTGGACCAATACCCAAATACTCGACAGGTAAAAGCGTCGTCATTTTTCAATAAAATTCTGTCGACCATTTTTCTCAGTGTGTCGACGATTTGGCCAAATGTAAAAAAAAAAAATTGTTGAACATCTATCTATTCAGTTTGAATTAGGGTTGGCCACGTTACGCACCGCACCGCACCAGAGTAAGCATACTACGCTATTTTTTTTTTTTTTTGTAAGTAATTATGTAAATAATAATTTTATCTCTGTGTGTGGGGGGGGGGGAATAATTCCCCCAACGTATTGTTCCCAGGACGTATTTCCTGCGTGTTGTAAGACACGACAGAAGCTAAGAAGTAGCATTATCGAAGCGATGGAATAACCCCCCCCCCCCCATTGGGCATTTGGGGGTGTAGGGTACATCCCATGACTCTACAGTGCCCAATGGTTCGCCCCTCTTACGCTCATTCCAAATCACAAAGACCATGAAACACTAATATTACAAATAAAACGCCTTTTTCACATATCCCTGTGTGTGTGTGGTGAGAAGGCGACTAAATGGACAGGGGTAGTTTTGTTGTTTTCCCACTGCCACTTATCTCGATAGGAATGCTTATGCAGGCCTCGGAACTGGTCGTGACCGCAGTAAGCGACCTTGTATCTTTCCACAGTATGAATCGTTTGGATGCATACAATGTTAGATGAACAAATAGTGAGGAAAGAGCCAAGAGGTGATGGATGTATTTAAAAAAGGTATTTGATTTGTTTGTTGTGACTAAAAAAATGAAAGGAAGCGGTGAATAAGAGTGGTGTGAGTACTAGTTATAATAGTTAAATTTAAGTTTAAAAAGGGGCGAGGTATGTTTGGTTGTAACATACGGTTCATCTGAGAGTGACGTTGAGAGAGTGACACGGAAATAATCTGAATGATGTTTTGGGCGGGGTGAGTAGGAGCTCCAGATTGATTTTGTTGGGTTACTTAAATGGTTGAATAGGTAGTCGAAAAAGGGATGGTATAACTGGTGCCTTTGGGGTTGCGGGAGAAAATGAGAATGGTAGGAAGGTGATTGATTTCTATGAGGATAGAGGTATGTGTGTAAGTAATACATTCTTCAGTAACTAGAGTATTCATACGTATACGAGAAATGGGGTTGGTAGATTGATTCTAAGTAGATGAAACATGTGATGGACGTTAAATCATTGATGGGGATGGGAATTTCAGATCATCATGTTTTATGTAAGATTAAGTTGGATGAAGAGGAAAAGAGATAAGAAAGGAAATGGGAAAATTAAGAGTGAAAAGTTAAGCGAACAAGGATATAAGGAAAAGTATGTGTGAGCACTTGTAAATAAATCGGTTGAATGTGAACAAGGTGAAACAACAAATCTAGACGCAGGTGAAGGAAGACTTAGTAGTGCAAGAGAAATATGTAGGGTGTGCTAAAGTAGGAAGTAAGAAAGTCAATAAGGAGTGGTGAAATGAAGAGGCTATGCAAGCGGTTTTAAAAGTAAAATAAAGAGGCGTGGTTGAATGTGCTAGAAACCAATGATGAGGTTTCGATAGAAAGGTCTGCAGAAATATAAGAGGAGTAAAAAAGGAAGACTAAAAGTTGCATACGTAGGAGAAAAAAAAAAGAGAAATGAACAGTTTGAAAGGAAGAGGTATGGGGATTTACAAGGGAATAGGAAGCTCATTTGGAAGGATGTACGAAATGTTAAGAGAGAGTAAAGGGAATTTTCAGAGAATAATGAATATGGATGGTACTTTCGTGACTAATGAATGGATGTGAGGAGAATGTGGAGGGAATACTTCGAAAATCATATCATTGTCAGCAATGAAGAGGTGATAGTGAATGTGTGTGGTTTGATGATATAGGAAGAAATAGGTAGATTGAAAAAGTTGAAGAATTGTAAATCTGCAGTTTTAGTTGGATTACTGGTGAAATGATCAAGAATGAAGGCGAGATTGTAATTGACTGGATATGGAAGTTGTGTAGCAAAGAATTTATGGAGGGTATGTTTCGAAAGATTGGAGGAGAGTAGTAATAGTATCCTTATATAAGGGTAAAGGGAATAAGGGAAACTGTAGGAACTCTAGGGTTATTAGTTTATTGAGTGTTGTAGGGAAGATATATGCTGGTATTTTGGTCGAAAGAGCTCAAGTGACTGAGGGACTGATTGGCGAAGAAAAAGGTGCATTTAGAAATGGTAGAATGTAGATAAAATTTTCACATTAAATGAGAGAGAAGAAGAATAAATTGTATTTAGGTTTTATGGACTTGCAACAGATGTCTGACAGGATTAATAGGAAAGTATGGTGTTAGTGGTAGGCTTCTGAATAAAATATAAGTATATATTACGATCGGTAGCGTGTGTAAGAATAAATGGAGTTTAAAGTTAAAAGTTTAACATTAATAGTGGAGTGAGGTAGGGATGTGTTATTATGGCTCTTTAGTTATTTAATTTGTATATGGATGGGGTGATGAAAGAATTAGAGATAGGGGAAGGTGTTAGACTGATGGAGAATGGAAGAGAATGTGAAGTGTCCTACTTATTGTACGCCGATGATTTGATTTTGTTTGATGAATATGAAGAAAGTTAGAGAGGATTTGTAGATTTAGCAAAGTGTGTAAAGGGAGGGGTTTGAAAGAAATGTAGTAAGAGTATGCTGACGGTAGTAAGTAAAGAGAGTCCGTTGTGTGAGGTCATGTTAGATGGTGAGCAATTGGAACTAATATCAGAGTTTAAATATATTCGATGTTTGTTGGATGAAAAAGGAACGGATGATGCACTGTGCAGTAGGAAAAGTTATAAATGGTAGGAAGATGGCTGGTGCAAGTAAATCATTGGTGGATACAAAGGGACTAGTCTTGAGTGCGTTAGGGTTTTGCATGGAGGTATAAGAAATGTGCATAATTGGATTGAATTTCGGTGTTTGTGGTCCTGGTATAAGGGACGAACCCCACATTGAGGGTCCGTCGCAGTCTTGTGAAGCCTCTAGGGTGGATCTTTTTACTTTGACTAACTCTCAATTAGGGGATTTTAGTGGAGGGGCTTTTTAGGTGCATGTTAAGCACCCTACTCCACAAGTGGAAAACAAATGGATGATAAAGAAAGAAAAAATTGCAAGTTGAGTATTAAATAGCTACTTAATCCTAAAATTATCTATATATATATATATATATATATATATATATATATATATATATATATATAGCATATATATAATATATATATATATATATATATATATTATATATATATATATATATATATATATATCTATTTATACAATTATTATATATAATATATGTATATATATATTTATATAATATATATATATTATATATATATATATATATATATATATATATATATATATATATATATATATATTATATATATTATGAAAAAATCGTGATAGCCTAACGCAGTAAGAAAACCACACCACTGATTACTCACCCCAATGTTCTCTTCTACCAACTGTTCTTGATAAATAATAACTGCTTCTAAGATTGTAGAAATAACATAAATAATTCTTCTTTATCTTAGGTAAACATGTACCTACTTATTAGGATATTAGATACAGTGATTACACAGAACTGAGCCGTCTCACTCTGTAACACACCTACTACCCTGACCTTTGCTAGACCTCCAGTACGCGCACCTTCAGACCTAAACAACAGGATTATACACGGTTATGTCACCAAAGGGAGGGGGCTAGATTTACTTTACTGTTACTCTACTTTAATCACTGATGTTACAACAAGGCAAGAGCAAGAGTTCATTTGATCTAGTCTTTGTACTGAAAAGGGATATAAAATATATGAAAAAAATGAAAACAAATAACAACATCAAAATCAGTGGGTAGTGAACATCCCTAGTTCACCACCAGCCGCCATAGTCGTCTGGCCACAAACAAAAGCCCCTCTTCCGCTCTTCCAAAACGCAAACCTCATCTTCACAGATCACTCAACATCTTCTTCAAAACTGACACAGCACACCATACCTAAGATAAGAACAAAAAAAAAACAATCAATAATATATCTATCTCTTAAGCTATTTTTATAGGCTTAAGTGAAATTCATTTCATCCTTGATATTTGGCGTAGTTCCTGCAGGCTACAGCCATAGCGGATGACTGTGTGTCCAAAATTATTATAAACAATTGATTGAAGTCTCAGCCTTAAAACTTGAAAAAAGATAACAACTCGAGTTGAACTTTGCAGAGCCGAGACCCTATGTTAAAAAAGTTGTTGTAGTAATCGTTTAGATAATCCTTTTCAAAAACTACGGTAACACGTCCAGTAGGGCGTCCTACAGAATTTATTTAGGGCAAGATTCCAATTTTTTGCTGGGGCTTGACCCCAGTTTTCAACCCACCTAAAATGGAACATATTCGGAATTAATCAGCGATTTTGACTATATATCACCAAAATGTAGCTTTGTTTTTGGCCTCTTAACGTTGTTTTCCGGTGTTTTTTTTGTGTCTGTAGTCATTATTTCAGAATTTTTAATTTTTTCAAAAACATGTTTTTTCTGGACATCTTCGAATCATACTTCCAGAATTTTTTTCCGAAATGATTAAACTCTGAAATATGCAATAGATAGGTCTTCTAAAAAAGGTACGGACAGTACTTTTTCGCAATTTTTCTGCAGTTTTGTGATCAGCGTTGTCCAATCCAAACCCACTTTTTTTTGATTTTGAAAAATGAAAAATTGACATAAATTTTTTTCTGTTTGGGCGAAGTGGATGAAATTTTCAGGGCTTATGTAGTCGGGGGAGAGGCACATTTTTTACTTAGATAATTTCTTTGTATATGCCATAGTTTTGGGATTTTGTTTCAATGGAACAAATTTCAAAAAAAAAATTTTGGGAAATTTTTAAAAAATTTTCTTTTGAGTATACAAAAAAATTATCTACGTAAAAAAGGTGTATCTCGCCCAACTATACAAGCTCTGAAAATTTGATGTTGATCGATAAGTAGGAAAAAAAATATCTTAATATTTCACTTTTTGGAATGACAAATTTTTGAAAAGTGAAATATTGATATATTTTTTATTGATATATATTTGTTATATATTGATATATCGAAATATCGATATATCGCAATTTCGCCCAAAAATATCGATATATCGAGCAAAAAAATTCGATACCTCGATATATCGATATTTTTTGGCCATACTAAAGGCGTTTTCGATTTTGCACTTTTGCTAACGAAATTTAGTAAAATGCTAAAAAGTCGTTCGATTAATGTCAATTTTAGCACAAATTTAGTAAAATGCTAACGAAACGTTAGTATTTTCCTAAATTCTGTTCAGGTTGCCCTTCTTTCCGTGCTTTACCGAATTTTAGGAAAATGCTAAGAAAAAATGTAACAAATAAGATTGGACGTAAGTATGTTTCGATGATTTGATGAATGCTTTCATTCATGAAATGCTTTAAATTTCAATTTCTTTCCAACTCGATAAACTCCATCACATAGCTGATCAATTATTTGTGATAAACCATTTTGTTTATTTTTCTTTTTTATTTTTGTTTATTCCAAAACCACGTGCTCCATTAGAACAGCTGATCAAAATTTTTGTAAACATCGGTCGTTATGCCCGAAATTCGTGCTAAAACTGGATTAGCATTTCTTATCGAGCGTTTAGCACAGCAAAAATGGAAACGCCTTTA
>JABUQX010013358.1:0-15000 GCA_015478945.1 Trachelipus rathkii
AGGAGAGATGGGCCTTCTTCTGTTTCCTGCATTCAGAAACGATGAATGATGCGATAGAGCATGGATCTGCATACATATTGGCAACCGTCATCTGTACAAGTGAACAACCGATTCAGCCAGACATCAGGTGCAACAAACGAGACAACTCAGAGTTCAGCGGACACCAACCATTGGCACCATTTACAACTCCGAGTTCAGCAACATCACCAGGTGTCCGGTGTACAACGGCTTATGCGCCTGTTATCAACAGTCAACAGTCGAGAACTTAGACAGAACATTCAACGAGATGTTACGACCTATTTCGCCGAGAATCCTGCATTAGCGCTCCTCGGGTAAATTTCTCAAAGAGCAAGTTCATCATACTCTCACAAGCAAACAACCACCAAAGAGTTTCCATCTGACTCAATACTTTGGCACAAGATCCTAAATTGGAAGTTTTCTAATCCATATTTAACGACATTCTTACGAAAGATATTTCTTATAGGCTCACCACAGCTTCTTCTCCTTCTCTCAACTAATTTGTCTGGTCAGAAGTTCTATGCATAGTTCTCGCTCTTCTTACTAGACGTTCTTGCTACTCAAGTAGTGGTCCTCCGTCTTTGCCCCAACGCAACCAACAAGTGGTGGTTAGAAGTCTATTAAGATATTATGATGAATACCTAATATCCATCTTTCCTTCTTTCTCGCTGAACGAAACTTTTATTAAGGATGATAGACGAATAGATCCTTCTTACCGTCCTCATCCACCAATTTAGAGGTCCTCGTGCAAATTCTCCAATGAGACTTCGCAGTCATGCGAGAGACGAGTGTCACCTCCCTCCTCGACAGCTAATCCTGAATCAACCTTCTTCCTTCATTTGATGCGCACGTACTATCTCTGGACTCCAAATCGCTAATGTCTCTGTGAATTGCTGATTCTGTTCACTGTTATATAGTACGTTATTTCATCCATGTTATGTCATAGATTTCCACTCTTTGAGAGTAGATACTTACAGCAGGATTAGAGAGGTTAATCTGTATCTTTTTATTACACATGCCGTTTATTCTTATCGAACGATCGAGATAGACGATTCTTATTCCTTCTGGTTAACCTATCATTAATGATTCAAGATATCTTTACTGTCTTACATATTTATGCGCTTGTGAATAAGTATATATATTATATTCTTAACTCTTTCTGCCTTTTGGATTGTGACACGCACTTTCAATGAATTATTTATTAAGTCAATCCTGATAAATTAAACTACGCCGTTAAAAAACTCCAATTTAAAGATTTTCCAAAATGATATCGATAATTGTCTGAACATTTATAAATTGGTACACTTTTAGTAGAGATGTTCGTTATAATATTTGTAATTTATGTTGAAATTAAGAAAAGGCGTAATTTAGAAGTTAAAACAATATTTCTTTCTTATTAAAAAATGGTATTTCTTCAACAACTAATGAACATATTTGATATACTGTAGCCGAAAATAATGTCTATAACATACTCTTGTTCCATTCTTACTCCTAAAACGGATGTACAGGAATTTCATTACTAACAGTTAATCTCTTCCATATATATTTTTAATACGAAACTTCACAATAATATATCTCTTATCTAATTCCACTTTTCTTCGTCATTGTTCTAAGATACTCACTAGCACATTTCAATGACACCATTATCAGTTGGTTTTTTTCAAGATGTTTTATGACACTCACTAGCATACTGGAGCTAAATAAAGCCCTTTACAAATTTAAGAATTTACAAAGACATAAATACACATCTCAACTATATATTGAAATACAAAATCATATACAGTGAGATAATAGTTATATTTTCCTTACACGAATAGTTCTAAAAATATGTATATCATCGACTCTCAGATAAATTATATTAATTACGTGTGAAAGCGTGAATTTTAGAAGTTAAAATTTTTTCTCTGTATTATATAGGCTATCTGTCAGACTCATCTTCGACATGATAATAGAGATATATTTTGGGTATAAAATTAGTAAACTTGATAGTAATATAGATAATATATAGTTTTTAAGAAACAATCTTCATATCATACGGTATATGTGTATGTTATCTTAAACCGTGACGCGATGAATATAGTAGTAGTAAGTCCGAATCTTTCTGTTTAGCGCTTCACACTGTGTGTGTGAGGTTTTCGGTGTGTAATATATGCAATTTAAAAATATGAGATTACAAGTTAAGCAAGTCATATTAATTTTATTCTTCCTCAATATACTGCTCAATGACAAAATAATTAGCATCTAAATGACTCACAATATTTCCTCATATTTTAGTTGGTATTTTAATCCTAAATAATCTTCTTTAAATAATGTACTTAGACATATTATAGAATAAAATCGTACTCTTTATATTAATATGATAGTGTTTACATGAGAATATTTGTAATGTGATCATATTTATATGATGTTAAGATAGTCTCGTGATTATATTTTTTATATGAAATTGTGTTTAAATTGTTTTATTAAAACAGGTTTACCACTGATGAAATATTTGGTATAGGTTAATACAATATCTTTTATTTTAAAATGAAGAAAATGAAAGATATATATCAATTTAAAGAAAACACGCTCCAATTTTAAACTATTGTTGTTTCGAATATATAAAAAAATAAATCGATTTATCTGTGTATATTTTGATAAAACATTTGAGAGCTGACTATGACTGAATTTGAAATATCAGCATATTGTATCTTTTTTTTGAAATATAAATGCTTAGAATTATAATAATCCTATGAAATTATTCATGCATAGTTAATAGAATACTATGCTATATTTTTTAGTTTACATTTAGTCTGAAATTATTAATCTTATTCGCTACATGTTGAAAGCATGCATTAGTTCTCATGAGAATAACATTCGTACCTTTTCGCTTATGTAGTGTCCTGTATGTTTATATTTTATATGTCTCATAAGCTGTTTTATATTTTAATTTATTTTGGCAATATTACATACGTTATATGAATTTTTCCTTAGTTTTTAGGCTTATCACTTAATAATAGCTAAAAACCGATAATAGCCTGAATAATAGATTACGAACCTGAAGTCTCATCATGGATTTGACAGCAATGTCAAATTTATTTCTGGATACTTAGATCTACGAGTAGATTTAAGGAACTCTAGAGAAATTTATACACAACTATTAAGTTCCAAAACTGATGTCACAAATTTATGTGATCTTTCTTACGATAATCGTTTAGAAAGAAAAAATATAAATGCTTGTTGAATCACAATTAATAATTCGAAAGAAGAACATAACCTGGCGCAACCTTTAAACAATTCATATTCGATAATCATTTTCTCCTACTCCTATCCCAAAAGGAGAACTTAAACACTTAATAAATCCTGCTTTAGAGCGCCAATCTTATATCCCTATCATACTCTTACAATAGTACTGATGGAAATACAAAAAACCATCATCTAAGTATATCAAATGGATATGTATAGATCGATAATAGCTTCTCATCCCTTACAACAATGCTAAAACTTTCCATCTAAAGAATCCAAGTGGATTAAATTCATTAATTCATTCTTAACTTCCCTACTACTCAAAGGAAACGTCGTAGGTTATTACTTGACCGTTGATGGAAAATTCTTAGCGTCTTTATTAATTGGAATGCTATGGACGATGAATGTCAAATAAAAGCTTAAGCAGAGCAAATAAGCAGTATTATCATGAAACAATCAAGATAATGTAAATTCCCCATAATTTTTGGTTTGAGAGAGAGACCAATTGAAAATCTAATACGAAAATTCCCATCTTCTAAATGACACAATAAATAGATGATTATGAAAAATCAACCCAAAGAACCAACCAATTGAGACATTTTCTTTCTTTAAAAATAAGCAATAATTTGGAATAGAATTCAATACTTTTAAACCATTATATAAATACATATAAGTGCAAAATTTGGTTTAGAAGCTAGAAAATAATATATTAAGACGCTTATTTTATTGGCAAACCAAAAGACTACTTCTTATACATTATATATTCATTTTTAAACTTAAAACCTTTCATTTTTGAAAGTTTACACACCACTCACCTAGACACTATCACTCCCTTCTCTCCAGAGAACTTTAATGAATTCCTTTCTTTTACCTGGAATATCATAGATACTATTCCATATAGTATTGTCACTATTATCCCCTTTTCCGACCATAATACTCGACATGGACCCTTTATCATTCATTTACGACCTCATAGTTATGTTAGATTTTGTGTGGTTACGGAAGGTTTGGAAGGTTTGGAAAGTTAGGTTAGATTTTCTGCTTATGTTTTAAGGAGTTTATGCTTATTTAGATTTTACTAGATTAGGATAGAATGTCTATTTTGAGGAATTGGTCATGCCTGTGAATTGTTTTTCGGTCAATTGTTTTCGGTGAATTCGCCTAGACCGGCGGCTAGTAATATATAAGTAATATAAAATTAATAATTATTATTTATTATTTATCACTTACTAAAATAGTTTAGTGGTTATTGGGAGTGACAAGTAGCTGAGGTCCTTAAACCTATAGAATAATATTTCCATTATAATAAAATTATAAATGTTTAAGTGCATTATTCTATTTATTTATATATATTCTATAGAAAATTATATAAATTAAGAATGACTTTAAATAATTATCCAAAAATTTTGATACTATAATATTTAGAGTGAGGTGGTTGATATATATATATATATATTTATTTATATATATATTATATTATAATACGTATTTATAATAATAATATATATATTATATATATATTATATAATAAAGATTCTTCATCTGTAGTGCCTTCTATATATAATCTCTATTATATATTTTCTTGTTCTATATGTTTATGTGTCCATATCATATTATAATATATATATATATATATATATATCTTATCACTATATTATATTCTATATATATTTAATATATATATATAGTAATTATTATATATATATATTTATATATTATATATATATATATATATTATTCTATATTATTTAATAATATTAATAATTATTAATATATTATATTTACATATATTATATATATATAATATTATGTATTATAATATATATATATAATTTGGTATATAATTAATTATTTAATATATATAATATAATATATTATAAATATATAATATATATTATATATTATATACTTAATATTTATTATTATTTTTTTATATTAATAATTAACTATTCTAATTAAAATTATAATCAATATAAAATATTAATATTTTATAATTTTCTTTAAATTATATATATATGTATATTATAAGTCTATATATTATATTTCTTTTATATATCTATCTTATATATAATAATATATACTATCTCTATACTATTTTCGATTATTATCTCTATACTTATATATATATTAGTATAAGTACTATTATCTATTATATATTAATATATATTAATATCTATATATTCATTATATATAATATATTTTTATTTATATATCTATTTTATGTATCTTTTATATATATATATATATATATCTATCTTAATATATATTAATAATTATATATCTTATTATAATTTATTATATCTATATTCTATATATTTATATAATATTATTATTTGTATATATATAGTCTTTTATATTATATTATTATTATACATATTATCTATCTCACACTATATTTATTTCTTATAAATATAAAATACTTATAACTATCTTATAATATATATATATGTATTTTATTATAATTATATATATATATATATATATATATATATTATCTATCTCTATATATTCTCTCAACATAAAATATATAATCTCTATATATATAGATTATATTCATTCATATATATCTATATCTTACTCTAATCTTATATCTCTATATATATATATATTAATAATATATATTATATTAATTATAATAATATCTTATATATATATATACTTATACTATATATTATATTATTATATATATATTTATATATATATATCTATATATATTCTATATTTATCATATATATATTCTACTATATTATTATTATTTATTATATATATATATATATATAATTAATATATATATTATTATATATATATATTATATTCTTATATCTATATTATATTTATATTATATATTATATCATATTTTTCTCCTATCTCTATATATATATTACTATTCTATATAGCCTTTAATATCTATTGATATATATTATCTTATTATTATAAATTATGTATTATATTATATATATAAATATATATATATGATATATACTATATATAGTATATATATATTATATATATATATAATATATATAATATATACTTTATATCTTCATCTATATAATCTATTATATCTATATTACCTTCTTATATATATATATTTGTATATGTTAATTTATCTATCTATACTATTATCTTCTATATTATCTATCATTATATAACTCATTAATCTATAATACTATTAATATTATTACTCTTATTTATTTACTTATTATACTTATAATCTTTTAAGCATATTGTTCCTTAATTTTATTATCTTCTTATATCATATATATATATATTGTTATGGTATTGGGATTATGGAAAATGAGATTCTATAATATTACTCTTTAATCTATATCTATTTCTATTATTTATTATATATTATTATTATATTCATATTATATATATACTATATTTATTATATATATCTCATATTTCGTTAATGTATATCATATCACTATACGTTCTATATCTATATTCATGTTCTATATTTTCATATCTATTATATACTCTATCTATATAATTATATCTATTCTATACTATGAAAGACAACCTTCGCGGTAACTAATCTCATTCTTATATTTTTTTTATATTATCTATTATGTTATTATTTTATTTACTAATTTATAACATTACTCATTATATTCAATCACGCGGATATTTATATTATATAAGTTTGTGTATTTCACACCTTGGTCGTAATTAATATAAAATAACAAATGTATGCACTGGGCTAGGGACACCCCACATTTTAAGTTTGGGCTGTCAAACAAGTTAGTAATTATATTTTATCTGATCACTATTATAATTTTCACTAGGAAAGTATAGAATCTAAATCTCACTCACTTTCTTTAAATTAATATTTTTAGCTTATACACTTCACATTATATGTATTCAGATTATTACATATATATAATTCTTGTATTGAGTGTTAGAAAGAGTTTCTTCCATATTAATTATTATTAATTTATTATTTTTGCTTTACTAAAGGTGATATTTAGTACATAGGACTTTCATACATGTATGTAATGGAATGTTTTTAGCAAATGAAAATTTTTATTTTTTTTATTTTTCATTTTATGGTGGTTGGTAATTTTTTTGTCTTTGTAGTATGTTTAAAAGTATTTTGAGATAGGAAAAGTGAATGGTGGGCGTTGTTTAATATACTGCTCACCAGTTTGGACTTTCGCCTCGTGCATAGTGTTCATCTTTATAGTTATCCCGTTGTCTATATGCATAAGTATTATCACACTTAGCCAGTGAGTGCAGAGTGCTTCCCCCTTTTTTTGTTCTTGTACCCTTTTGTTATCGTGTCGGTAAGGATATTTCTTGTGGGCTGTTTGGGGTTCCAGTTTACTAGTGGGTGTTGCTTTGTGGGTTTGCGCTGTGGGTAGCGCTTGATGGATGAGGTTTGCTTGATCTTATGGCTGTTAATTGCAGCGAGAGCCTATCTTCTAGAGTGTTGCTTTTGACAGTTTTCTTACGTTCCACATTTGTCGCATTGCTCATCTCGCTCTCTTTATTCAGCGTATAGTCACCCCCCTTGTGTGTAATATCCAGATGTGTGTATTGCGGTCAGGCAGCACCTTGTTTTATGTATTTGAGTAATAGACATCTTGCAGGTGTGTGCTCTATAGCGGATCTTATATCAGTTATGCAGTCGCGTCGCGCTCTCATGTATGTTTCAGGGCTAGAGACACGCGTGTTCTGCCCCTGAACTTGGTCTTGGTACATAGAGAGGAACTACATGGCCTGGATTCATATAGTTCGTTTTTTTATTTTGTGATCTAAAATGTATGGGTATGTGGAAGGATATAGTTGACATTTTTTTGTTTCGCTTATTATTTACCTTTTTTCCTACAAAAAATCAAAAATAATGCTTGGACGCATTTTTTGTTTTGTGCTTTGTTTGTATGGCTTTTTGGTAATTATGTGTGGGTGATTATTTGAGTTTAGTGATATGTTGGATAGTCGCCCTCGTCAACGAGGTTGTCTGGATTGCCGCGTGTATCCTTTTTTGATTGGTGCTCTTGTCTGGAAGGACGTCAACATTCTAGTCAGTGCGGGCTATTCATCTAGCCGTCATAAGCTGATCGTGTAGCTTGGTTAGCTTGTTGTCGTATCTTTGTGTGGGATTGGGAAAGAGACCTCATTTGAAATTGTATATTTTGGTCTGGGCAGGCATCGTGTCTTTTCTGTAAACTGAATAATGTGATATGGTGTGCAGTGTTTTCGCATTTATAACAGGTGATCCCAGTATAGGTCTTCCGTACTCATTGTTCATGAGGGTTTAGCGGTGGCCGGTGTTCGACAACTTTGGCAGTTATGATATTGGCGTTTTGTTGGCTATTATTTAGTCGCCGCGTGAGGAGGTGAACGCGATTTGAGACCTGACTGCGTTCGAGACTTATAGTCGTGAGTCCTCTTGTCGATGGGAGAGTTGCTACTTGATATTAGTTCGCGCTCTGCTCACCATTATTATAACTGCGACGCACATTCTTGACGTTCATTCTCTGGTATAGTCTGGGGGGTTTTGGCGCACTAGATATGGTCACGCATCGCTTACTACTTAATATCTAGTAGCATATTACCATTGCCGGCTATCGGTAGGGGATAATGGGGAAGGGCTTCCGACCTCACTGGCACTCAGTCTCTCGGTTTCGTTTGTGACGTCATTTTGTTTTATATACGTATAGAATTTTCGTGTATCGACTGGATCTGTTCTAATCTGTCACTCTGAGTTTGCTTATATTCTACGGCCAGGCGCACACAGTGTACCGCGCTCTATACGCGAGCATAGAGCTCCGACCTTCTCTTGTTGATGTACAGGTCATTTTCCAAGAGCGTCGCACGATCGTAGGGAACGGAACGGAGGTCAGGGAGAGACGAGACTTCGCACAGAGTCGAGCAGAGTCATGACTCGTCTCCGCTCGGGAATCGATAATTGTGTTTTTGTATAAGTCTTGGTGTGACTCTCGACCTCAGATGCCCAAGTGGTGGGATAATCTTTTACTTATTTATTACCGTGCTCGTGATGTAGCAATATATTTGTAGACGGGAGATGATAGAGAGTTGCTTTTTTAAGCTATTTGTTGACAGTAGTCTTGTTATTACTGAGATTCACTTGGTTAGCTCACGTACAGGTGGTATGATTCTATGTGTATCTTTTGGGAGTTGCTCTACCAGTAAAAATAGTGAGCGTAGTAGTATTGTTGGGTGATTTGGCTCGATTTTCTCGTTTAAGTTTGTTGATGGTATTTTCGAGGCGGGAATTCTTTTACATCTCATTTGTTAGCTCTCTCGTCTCTTACGGTTAGTTGTCTTTCGTAAATATACATTCTGATCTAGCTTGAGCTATTTATAGGTGGTGACGGTTTTCTGTGAGGGTGGGTGTTACATGTGTGTATTGGGATCGGGTTAGGAGGATCATGAAATGTGTCATTTTTCGTAGTGGAGTACTAATCGCAAGTGGGTTTCTAGAATCACCGTATATCATTAATATGCTACTATCATCTCATTAGTAAGAGTATATATTTTGTCAGTGTTCCGTTGTTTTTTTGTATATTTTTTAAGTGCCCTTCATTAAAGAATTTGTGCGAGGTAGTTTTTCTTGATGCTTATTGTTGTGATTTTCATATGCGTTTTGAGTAATGGAGGCTCTTATTGTGCACTAGATTTTATCTGTTTGACACATCTTAGTGTTGATACTCGTTTTGTTTTTAATTTAAATCGTTTCTAATTTTCGTATATACGTCTTAAAGTTAATACTTAGTTAAAATCACGATTTTCTCTCTCACACGTCTTTTAACTGCCTAGTGTCGAAGGATTTATTACTACCACGTAATAAATCATCATATACATTGTGTAGGTGATAGTATCAGCTCACGTCTTTTAAGTATTGGTTTTGATCAGACATTATATTTAATATTATATAATGATCGGAAAGATGAAAAAGTGATCATTCTTTGTTAGAAATCAACTGTGTCTCTTACTATCTCTATCATACGTATAATTTATCTAGATTATAATTTATGTATAACTGTTGATTCAAGTGGTAAATTACACTCGTTTTTTAATGGATAAAAGATAAATCATATAAATATTTGTTGTGCATAGATGATTCGATTTTAAGTGATAGACGTTGTATAAATAGTATAATGTAAAGAGTAATATAATATGTAACGATAGGATCTGCAGTATAAATATATATTGTATACTATTTATAATTGGTTTGAACTATTTCCTTTGATAAAGAAGCTAAGTTGCAGTTTATCTAAAAGATTATATTGATTTCAGATTTTTGATCTTTTGTATTTATTCTAATCTATACTTTTAATATATTTAATCTTTATTGTATAAGGTCATAGTAATGGTTGAATATATAATCCGTATTCTTTGTTTGTATAATGATGGTATGGAATCATAGCGTTTTTTTAGATGATAACGAGATTATTATTTTACATTTTTTATATACGTAATATTGAGATATTTGTAGACATCTTTTTTATATGTTCGGCGTATATATATCTAATAATAGATATATTAGTTTATTTCCTGAATAGCCATAAAAAGAAATTTCTTCATACATAAAATTATAACCTTTTCCATATGGGTGGAGGCTTCTGATTTCTAATCGTCGGTGGCATTATATCTATGAATTTTATAAATTTAAATTAACCACTTATTCCGCGATATTATATTATATTACTATTATCTTTATATTATCAGCTGTATTAACTCCTCATTGCGCGTAATAATAATAACAATGTATGCACTGGCTACGGGATTGGGTTCATTAGTTGATATAACTTCAATGTATAAATGAACTAATTTTTATTTTTCGAAAATTATTGTTCCTCATTCTTATATCCCTATTCAACATCTCTTCTATTATACACGTTTGCTGTGTTTGATTCCGTACTTGAAATTAACACACAAAAGAACTAAAAAGGCATCAATATAAATTTTAAAGTGCTCTTTCGATTATAAACTACATTATGTGTATTTTTTTATTATTTTAAAATTAGATTCGTGCGAGCTTTCGCCCAAGCTAACACTTTGGGCCTCCTTCAGGTTAAAAAAGACAAAAAGAGAACTGTCACACGGCAAAGCATAGGAACAAATTTTTTATTTTTTAATAAAGGTGATTCTATGGTTGGTTTGTAATTTTTTGTGTTTGTTATTGTTTAAAGTATTTAATTGAGGAAAGGATGGTGGCGTTGAGTTCTAGGTATCATGCACATTTGTGTATATCACCTTTTGCTCTTTGTTATTCATTGTGGGCATAGGCTGTAGTTAATCATTTATTTCCGGGTAGTTATGATATTGATATTTAATATTATGTCAGAATATCGACTAGAACAGATTTTTCAACCTTGGTTTCCTTGTTTGATTTGAGTGTTACGCTCAAACCAGCTTTTGTGACTATTGTGATCTAATTATTGCAGTGTGGGTTGTTTTGTCGCGGCTATTTCCTGCTGGTGGGTGGTAGGGTGGGATTGATTGTCATTATTCTCTGTTAGCAGTTTATTCTCTTTTGCAAGTCATTCCCACGCAGTGTACTTGATTTATTTTCTCTACCACGGTGTGACCAAAGTCGCACTGTTTTGTTGCGCTTAAGGCTCTCCTCATAATATTAAGTTTTGTGATGTATTCCTACAGATCTGTCTTGTGACAGTGTATTCTGAATAACATGGTCTCATTGATTTTCTTGGTACGACGCTTACTTTATGTGTGACGTAATGCAGGTGCTGGCGATCTTCAAAGTATGTCTTTGCTGAGAGGGATGCCGGAGATGGTGATTTTGTCTTTTGGGTGAGGATTGATGACTGCGATGGTGTGTGTGTAGCTTGAGTTTTTTGTTTTACTTGTTTATTTTTTTTGAAAAAAACATATAAAAAAATACAAAATTATAAATATAATAATAAAAACCAAATTTTATAAATAAAAATACATATAAAGAGTATTAGTCAAAGTAATGACATTAAAACATATACTGAAAAAATTAATGTATATGAATTGTTGAATGGATGATCATAAATGAAGTGATAGTGCTTTATTTCTATTATATTTCGTGCTGTCTTAGAAGAGAGAATCTTGTGTTTTAGACGATTTTAAGGGGTGTTTAATAAACCTCATATCTCTTCTCATCGCTCTTACGGCTAAATCACTAGCATCTATGAGTGCATCTTATTTATTATGATTTGTAGTTGTGTTGGTCAGGTGCTTAATTTACTAACTTAATAGATATTTCAATATCATCCGCGTTGAGTGGTAATTAAATTTTATAAATCATAATGCCGACAACAACGGCGTACACCCAAATTATAATCTCTTAATATTAAATGTAAATTTTCGAGAGGCTCTTACTATGATGTTCGATATCGGTAAAAATAAGGTGAATACAAATTTGTGAGGATCATTTATGAGAGGTGCTCAGAAGTGCACATGTTTCTTCTCTTTTCTTTTTAAGCAATATTGTTTTATGAGAGTATAAATCTGGTTTTGACTATATGCCATATACTTATCACGGAGTGTAACTCTGACTACTCAACAATGATTTACATCAACAAGATCGTATCAACCCATTTCCTGCACCTTCATAAAGAAATATTAAAGGATAGAATAAAACAAGTCAAATCTGAAATCAATAAATCTTTTAGAAACTGCAACTTAGCCTTCAAGAAATTTCAACAATTATGGTACAATTACGGATCAGATAACCTACTACATTTCACCAACTTAATCGCGACGCAGCACACAAATTTACCTGTCAAGGGTTATATTGATCTATTGTAGACAATCAGGAAGACTCCTTGGTCTATAACTCTACTACCGCACATTACCACCAGTTTGCTTGTAACCATTCGTAATAGGACCCTTTAAGAATTCCAGAGACTACCTTTGGTAAATCATCTTCATATCTCACATCCTCCGCACTATAATAAGGAAATCTATTCATATATACCTCTATATTCTCTCACTTTCAGACGCATCGCGATATGCGAGTCCCTGCCTTATACTCCTACCCTTAGCCTTCATCTCCGCGTTCTATCCGTCACTCTCTGCGATCGTGTAGTCAGAGAACGGCCTCTCCTCGAGAGAACTCTCTTCACGTCGTATTTTTAACATCCTTACGAACAATCGTGGACGCCCGATCAATAGTGACATAAGCCATACGAAATAGCACGATTTTGAATACCCTTCACCTCGAGCTCCATCTCTCCATGTATATTTTTACGCCGCATTCTTCTTCACACACATAATGCGACAGCACATATGAACTTGCAATCTAACGGAAAATACCTACCACGCTTGAGAGATTCTTCTCTTTTCCTTATTTCAGGGGCACTTAAATCGTATCAAGAGCATACAGCACACATCTCTGCAATTCAAGTTAGTTACTATCTACAACCCCGTAATATGCCGATATAGTGGTAGTATGATTTGTATCCGCTGTCTATTTTATGAGGATCACGCACTCGGCTACTCATTGGACACAGAATTATGGCAATATTTCACTCTACTAACTTTTTGCTCACGTCTATTGATTCTTTTCTCTGTTCCCTGTACTTCCCTGCCCTAAACACAATAGTCATCCCCCCGTGACATCAATGGAGAAATCTCACCAGGCAGAGAACTCTATGTGGATACGAGTTTTATATTCAATACCACTTATAGATCATAAATAACAAATAATGTATCCCACCCTTAACACCCATACCATCACACAGACATACTTAGTATGCTCTGAGTGAGTGTATCAAGATCGTCTTTCTGCTTTATTCTTCTCTCACGGTGTCCGGCAAAAGAGTGAGCAGCGCGAGAATATATGGTTAATTCGGTATCTCGTCCCTAACGTTCATGTTACTTAGTTATCTTCTAATACAGGTCTGAATCTGTGTAGGCACTATCATTATATGTTGCTAACTACCGTCTCTCTTAGCCCATTTGCGCTGTAAATCCTCACGAGCTTCGTTTTTCATTATCGAGATATAATATTTCCCTACTCGCTCACTGCATATCGACTAGAGAGAGTATCTATCCCGACTCATCTAGATCTCTTATATGTCATCAGCATATACAATGTCACAACTTGTATCGATCTTTCGCTTGCGTGGTCAATTCTTTCATCCTCAATGTTCTCTCAGTTCCGTATGCTTCGTTCGCTGCTCTCCGCTTTTTTCTTTCTCTCGGTTTCTTAACATTCCCCGATGTCTACTTTTGGATAAATTAATTACTACCATCCTCAAATAAAATATAATTTCTCTTAGAGCGCCTACGCATTCCCCTACATACCACTAATTTTGAACATTCATTACATCTCATACGATCACAAACTAGTTTCATCCTTTAAACATACAAATACTCCTTTACTCCAACTTCTCTCATAGGACTTATTCGCGCATGGGTCCCATATGTATACCTAGTCATTACAATGCCATATATACTTGCATGGTACTTTATATAGAAAACCTACCTATCATATCTCTATCCATACTCCCCCAATTTCTAAATACTCAACATGGCTTCCGTATGTGTGACGACATTTTCTATACGCCTCTCACCCTAACAAAACCATTTTCAACATATCCTTACCTATCCATAAATATAATATCTATCACCTAACTAATCAAATCACCACGAACCCTCAAAACAATGACACAATACTCAATTCCCTAGATCACCCTGTTAACTGTGAAAATACAATCATACCTACATCATCATTCATTTCGGATTTACAGAAAAACCGTCCTCTTCTACCGCCAAATTACCATTTACCAC
>JABUQX010013359.1:10000-18243 GCA_015478945.1 Trachelipus rathkii
ATATATATATATAATATATATATATTTATATTTATATATATGTTATATATATATATATATATATATATATATATATATATATATATATATATATATATATATATATATATATATATATATATATATATATATATATATATATATATATATATATATATAAAATAGATATATATATATATACTTCTAAATATTTATATCTATGTAAATGTTTATATATATATATATATATATATATATATATATATACCCAAGTCACTACCAGAAATAATTTGCTCTCATTTTCCAATTGTCGTAAATTTGAAAAATACTAAAAATCTCTTCTTAGAAATGCCGTTTTGAAGACTTATTTTGACTTTGAAACCTAACAAGATTGCTCGAGATTGAATAATTGTTATATCTTTACCTCGCAAATGGGTTTGTACTTCGTTAAATTTTGAACATAGATCAGCCAGATAGAAAAGATGGTTCTTATTCTTTTTTCAACTCTTCACATAGAAAGTTATCTTTACCTGCAAGAAACTCTATAATTGAGTAGTACAATACAACAAGCCTTTGCAAGCTAACATTTCTTGACAACTACCTCATTTCAATATTGTAATTCATCATTTTTTTCGCATAGCTTACCAAACATTGGCGAATTAAGTGGACGTACTTTAATTTTATTTTTCGATCTGATGGACACCTTTAGAGTATCATGCAATTTATCAGTGAGATTTTATGCCACAAGGTGTTGTCTGTGTAATACACAGAGAATGGTACGGACATCGGAAACCTTTTTAACGGCCAAACATGCAAGGTGCTCCATCGGTGGAATACTGTGCTTGTTTAAATATTCCTCCAAGCAATTAAAAATCGTCACACATTTTCATCTTAAGGAAGTGATTGAAACTGTAATGTAAAAAGACATTGGTCCTGTTCTAATTAATGCTTGCCTCTAAAGGCAAATACAGTGAAAAAACGTGTAGACGAGATGACTGAAGATGTGGAGAAAACTTTGGCATCTGAGCTTAGGGGTAGTAAATTTGCCATCCAACTTGATGAATGCGACTTTTGGTAATTCAAACATTCTTATAGCTTATGTACAATATTCTAGTCAAATTCAAAAACAAATTATTGACGAGTTTTTGTTCGCAATGTTTCTTAATTGACGGTATTATGACCTCTGCAATAGTATATGGTTTTCCTTTCTTTGCTATATTGATAGAAATATTGTATGATGTCTTTACCCCTCTTTCATTTGCAGACTGAGCAAGTACTTTCATGAATGATAGAACATTTCTTCTACCTTTATATTTTTCTTTCAAACTTCTAAAATGATCAACCTCTTTATTTTTCTTATCAGCTTGAATTCTTTGAATGTGGTCTTTCATTTTTGCAGGTTTCATGGTATCATAACTAAATACCTTTTCACATAAGATTCACATAGGATTTGTTTCATTTGTATGCGAAGGTATGAATCAAAGTTTCAAACAGTCTACTGAATATTGTAGACACTTTTCTTTAGGTTCTCCGACAAGCATTATTAATAATAAATATCTTAACTAAAATTGTAAAACACAAGATAAGGGCTGAAAAAGTCACACACACACTGCTAATCAAGTGACACTATTGTTAATTTACTGGACACCGACAAATAATAATTAGTGGTAATGAAAATCAACATGAAATATCATATCACAAATAATAGTACAAATAAAGCTATATATAATAAATAAAATTATAGTGGTGGAAATATGGATATATATATATATATATATATATATATTATATATTATATATATATATATATATATAAATATTATATATATAGTATATATATATATATATATATATATATATATATATATATATATATATATATATATATATATATATATATATATATATATAGATAATACAATTGACCCATATGTTCACTAGTATAGATAAATATAATTATAATACTGCCCAAGTGAGAGGCCACAGCCCGACTGTTCCAAAGCAGCATCCTGAAGCAGTGGTATGAAGGTAAAGATTCACTTCCGCTGAGAAAAAGTTATTTTTCAGAGTATATATATATACATATGCATAGTATATATACATATATATATACATATGCTATGGTTATTATATATATATATATGTGATATGTTATATATATATATATATATATATATATATATATATATATATACATATATATATAAGGCTGCTGGAGGATGGCTCAGCAGGTAAAGTATAATCCAGTATACTTCCAAGTTCCTATCTCTGCAACATGTGCAAGTATCCGATCCCAAGAGAAGGCAGTTAGCTTTACCTTCTACTATAAGTTCCTTTGTTTGTTTTCAAACTCTATTAATTGCGATTATTTAATATTTAACATTATATATATATATATATATATATATATATATATATATATATATATATATATATATATATATATATATATATATATATATATATATATATATATATATATATATACATATATATGAAAAAGATAATATATATATATATATATATATATATAAGTATATATATATATATATATATATATATATATATATATATATATATATATATATATAGTATATATATATATATATATATATATATATATATATATATATATATAAATATATATATATATATATATATATATATATATATATATATATATATATATGTATATATATATATGGTTATATATATATATATATATATATATATATATATATATATATATATATACGAAGGGTATAAGTAATCTAAAAAGTATCCGACTTCAGTATTTCGTGCCTAAACAAATGGTTCGGTGTTCCTATATGTAGGCGATCCTAATGGGCATGTAACGTTGCAATCAGAAGGAAGTTGTCGGTCAAATGTCAAGACTGAAATGATGATAATTATGGCCGTCGGATTTTCGTGTTTGACAGAATGACGGAAAATTGAACAACTCCTACAGAACTTCTATTTTTGTAATATGATTAGCAAAGCGGAAATGATCCGCAAGATTCAAGAGTCCTTTGGGGACGAAGGATGGGCACCATGCAGATAAAGGAGTGGTACATCGTTTTAAGATGGCCTCACACCAGTGGAGAGGAAGCAAGTTCTGGCATGCCACAACTCCTCCCGAAATGAGATTCGTCATTGACCAAAGTGGAGGACCTTTGCTGATGCAGATCATTTTGAATAACGACCAAAGAACTTGTGCACAGGGGCGACAGCATTGGATCTGTCTATCCTATTATGTATGAGGATTTGGGCTGCAGAAGAATATCAGCCAAGTTCGTATGCCAAAGTTGCTAACGATTGAGCAGAAGCAATGCCGTTTGAAGGTAGCACAGCATGCTGAGACTGTAGAACAGCGATCCCAGCCTCTAAACAGTGATTACTGGCGATAAGCCTGATTTATGGGTACCCAGGTTCAAGTTGCAGTCATTACAATGAAGCATCCAACATCCCCTTGACCAAAATGTGCAAGCCGTTTCAAAAGCAATGTCAAAGTGATGCTTACCGTCTTGACTTAATGGCGGTTCACCACTAGTACGCACCTCCACACGACACAACCATCACCAAGAACTATTACCTAGAATTTCTGCGTCATATTCGTGATGATGTGGACGCAAACGGCCGGATTTGTGGGCAGCGAGTAATTGGCAGCTCCATCACGATAACGCAAATCGCCCATTCTTCACATAATACATAGAGTTTCCTGGCAAACTCAACATACCTGCCCTCTGTCAGGCCCTCTACTCTCCCTGATATGGCCCCCTGTGACATCTGACTTTTTCCTAAGCTGGAAAAATGCCCCTCAAAAGGATCAAATTTCAGTCCTGAGAAGGCATTATGCGTAATGCGACGGACCAGCTGGGAGTCATCCCAAATGAGACATTCCAGTGCTGTTTCGATCAGTCAGAACCGTTGGCAGACTTGTGTATAAGCTCCAAGGAATTACTCTGAAGGAGTAGTGTTAGTTTGTTGTATCTGAATACGAGAATATTTTATGAACAAAGGTTTCCCTAGCAACATACCCTCATATATATATGCTATATATATATATATATAAGGTTGTTATATATATATATATATATATATAGTATATATATATATATATATATATATATATATATATATATATATATATATATATATATATATATATATATATATATATAAATAATAAAAATAGAAGATTATGTCACGCTTGCCTATCACTCTTTTTGATTAGTTTAATGAGATCGCTCAGTGATAGGTGTATGTTGCCAATTTTTATATTAAGAGATTTCTGAACGTGTTTTACTCACAAAACAATATATTCAAATTTATATCAATATTTATTATAAGCAAAAATATTTATTATTCTTATTGCCTGCATGCAATGTTCTCAATCGACCCCCAATTGATTCAGGATTAATTTTTGACCCTGATCAAACCCTCATTGATTATATTATCGATCACCAAGAATATTGTGTCGATCCCTGGGGTTGAAATCGACTATTTTGGCAACCCCTGACCTAGAGCTTCTGAATTAGGCATCGTCATGCGTTCGGCTGATAATACTGAAAAGGAAGAGAAACACAATAACGCAATTTCCCTTGAAAATATTCCACTTAGAATTTCAGTTCAGGCAGAAAATGTTAAGGCGAGCGAGGTACCACCTCTAAAAGATGTATCTGACTCAGACAAAAATGAGAATATCCCAGTTAGAATTTCTGGACAGAAAGAAAATGTTAAAGTGAATAATGCACCCCCCTTAATAAACACAATAACTGACTCAGGTAAAAAGAATTAAAATGACTCACAGAATTTCAGTACAGAAAATAATTGTCTATTTGTTTCATTTTAAGAGAGTGAACCCCTTTTATGAGAGAGAGTTCGGTCCCTCATCTCCTGAGAGGTCACCATTTCACCGCTATTTAAATATGATTTGATAACATACATTAAATAGCCAAAAGCAATTTGTTTCCAGGGCATCGCACTCCCTGGGGGTGTTCAGATTCCCTGCAGCAACTTGACACTATAATTCGGGACTATGGGGTCGGAAGCATATAAAATGACACCAATATTGGTATTGGTATATTAAACGAATGTATGTTTATTTATCACCGCACTGCACCTCCTCGGGACCCGACACCTGTGCTGTGATCCATATCATGGGCTTTCTCCATCTGTGACTTTTTCTTACGCCTTCTTCAACCTTTCTCCTTCTTCTTCTCTTGTGCATTCTTGTATTTCTTCTTTTTTGTCTGGGAGACCCAGCCTGGGGTCCTTCAGACACCTATAAGTTCTGAAACCACTAAAATCAAGTTCTTGGTGGTCAACAATATAGGTAGGATTTTGATACATTTACGGGTATTTCAGTGCTATATTCTCTCCCAAATAACGGGTCAAAAAAAGGCTTTTCCGTACTACTATTTTTATCAAAAAATTCTTCATTACTCCTATTTGATACAAATAGGCTTTGATTTTCAAAATTAATCTTTAAAATATTATTTTTATTTTCGCTATTGAGATTAAATACTTCACTAGTATTATCTGAATTTGGGTAAAATATTGACTCTTTCCCCCAAATAAATCAGAAATATTTTAATAAGAAAAAAATCCCAAAAAATTTATAGAGTAAATGTTTACTCAAAATAACAGAGACTAGAATTTTTAAGAATTACGTGCCTAAACAATATAAAATCAAATGTTTAAAAATAAGCTATAAAAAAATTCTAGAACAAATATTTAAAAAAAAAAAAATCCCCAAAAATTCTAGAACAAAAGTTTAATAAAAAAAATCCCAAAAAGTTCTAGAACAAATGTTTAAGAAAAAAAAAATTCCCAAAAATTTCTAGAACATATATTTTAAAAAAAATATCCCAAAAAAATCTAGAACAAATGTTTAAAAAAAATCCCCAAAATATTCTTGAAACAAATATTTAAAAAAAAAAAATCCCAAAATTCAAATGAATTGGGTAAAAATATTAGCTATAAAAAAATTCAAGAACAAATATTTAAATAAAAAAAAATCCCAAAAAATTCTAGAACAAATGTTTAAAAAAAAATTTAAAAAACTAGAATAAATGTTTAAAAAAAAAGTAAAAAATTTAGAAGGAAATGTTTAGTTTTCAATAAAAAAAATCCCCAAAAAATCTAGAATGTTTACAAAAAAAAAATCACCAAAAACTTCTATTAAGTAAGTTTAGATGAAAATTCAAAAAATTCTAGAACAAAAGTTTAATAAAAAAAATCCCAAAAAGTTCTAGAACAAATGTTTAAGAAAAAAAAAATTCCCAAAAATTTTTAGAACAAATGTTTAAAAAAAAAAAAAAATTCCCCCAAATTTTTTTTCCTTTTCTGCATGACTACTCCTAAAGGAAATTTTTCTAAATTAAATCCAACGACACCTACTGTCCTTTTACTGAGAATCAGCTCTCAAAAAGGATTTTCCAAAAATATAAATTTGCACGGGGACTAGCCCAAGTGGTCAACAGGAAAACATGTCGACAGGAAAAAAGTCGACATAATATATAAAAAAAAAAAAATTCCTGCACAGCCCGCCGCAGGCGTTAGGTTAGGTTAAGTTTGGTCAGGTTAGGTTAGGTTAAGTTAGGTTAGGTTAAGAGGTTAGGTTGGGTTAGGTTAGGTTAAGTTAGGCTAAGTTAGGTTAGGTTAAGTTAAGTTAAGTTTTGTTTGGTTAGGTTAAGTTAAGTTTTGTTGGATCCGTTAGAAAAACTCTAAAGAACCAGATTTTTTTTCTTCAAATGTCGTACCCATTTTCCATGTTAACCATTTGTGGGATCGTTAAAGAAACTCTAAATACACCAGATTTTTTTTTCTTCAAATGTCGTACCCATTTTCCCTGTTAACCATTTGGGTATAGGTCCATTTGCACTACTCATTCATTCGTTCACTTTCCGATTGTCTTAACAGTTTTGAGAGGGAACGTAGATATTTAAAATGGATCGATGAAGTTACATCAATTTTCGATGGCAGTCGACTGACGACTATTTAAAGCTGCAAGATTCAAGTGACAAGACACCTCTTATCTTATCTCCATGGGACGATGAATAACTCCTTACTTTGTGTCTAGAGAGGTTTGAAAGTGTAGGGGGGAGGAGGTTGGCCTAGGTGGTTTCAGGCTTGCGGGTGATTAGAGCAGGTTTTTGAAGTCGCCGTCTTACTGCAGAGGAGGTAAGGTATAAAACACAAAACATAAATAAGGTAAAAACATAAAAACACAAAGCACAAAGCATAAGACAAAAATAGAACACAAGTACTTTGAAATTTATTGGACGAGGAGGATCTCGTATATTTTGATACCTGCTAAGGCCCATAAATAGCATTATTACACTGATTATATCGACAATTAAATGATTACAAATATGATCACAAATATCATTACAAATCGTTATGAGAGGTGATATAACAAAGCATGAATAAATGGTTATTTTACAAATATGACTGCAAATATGACTACACTTCATTATGAGAGGTAACATAACATAGTATGATTAAATGGTTATTTCACAAAGGTTTAATATACATGATTTCGATATTATGAGCAAATCTGAAGGAGGACTATAAAATGTAGATCTCGAGTAAAACATCGTTCTCTTCACGGTAGTTGAGTGCTGGGCCCAGAACGAGGCCGCAGCTTCCTCCGGGCGCAACACCCCTGATTTTTCCGGAATGACTGATTGTTGGCTGAATGGAGGTGTTCCATTTGAGACCTGAAGGCTGGAGACAAATGTTTCCCCTTCCTGAGGGGAGAAAGTTGCTGTCCCTGACGACCATGAATTCACGTGAATTGGAGAGAATTTCGGGTCTTTGAATCTGAGCCGGAAATCGGGTTTCATCCCCTTCTTTGGGGTCTTCCTCCGCAACATTGCAGGCTTATATATATATACATACTATATAAATATTTATCATAGTAGTTGATGAAAAAGTCACTACATATATATAATCATATTATATCTATTATAATACATATGATGTAATATTGGGTATACCTCTAAAACAAGAAATATATACTAATTTATCAAAAGAACTAGTGATTCACCATGAAAATACCATCACCATCATCGCCAAAGATATGCAAACCCTAGTAGAACAAGATGGTATGGCTACAGTAGCAAATGACATTACACTTCCTCCAAATACATGTACTATCATCCCTATTCTTTATGACTATTTCATACTAGAATTAAATTCTACTTTTCTATTTACCCCACATGAAAAAACTCTATAGTAGTTATGTTTGACCATTGAGT
>JABUQX010013360.1:7500-15000 GCA_015478945.1 Trachelipus rathkii
TCCATAGTTATAAATATGATATTTGGAGGCCTACTTTTTCATATAATAATTTAAAAACAAAGTTTTACCACAGAATATTAATAAGTACATTATTTCATAACTATCTATTAAAAAAAAAAAAATTAAATTTAAAAAAAAAAAACATTACTATAACAAAGCATGGCCATGATACACCAAAAATGTACCGAATAAAAGTACCGATGTTTTTCGGTACCGGTACACAAAAATTTGATTGGGCGATACCGTTACATCGGTACTTTTCAAAAGTGTTGGGCGATACCGGTATCGGTACAAAAAGTATCGCCCGATACATGTACCCGGTACATGTACCGCGGTACTGCCCATCTCTGTATATATATATATATATATATCATCTATATATGCCCTTATTGGTTATATGGAACCGTTATTTTTTTTTTATAAATAAATCTTAAGCACAATTATATAAATAATAATACATATAGTATATATATATTTAATTATATATTAATGATGAGTATATATCTATATATATATATATATAATATATAGTATATATATATATACTAATTCATGTTCAGGACCCTCCTAGGCACAATACACTGTGTTGAATAATCAACTCCATGGGTGGGTCCTGGCTCATACATATTTTAAATGTCCAAGAAAATTTGGATGGGGAAATGAATATTCAGTCAATAATAAATGAAAGCTATTAAAAGATGTCCTATTATAAAGATTCTAGTTGATGAGGATATTTATACTTCCCACTCTCTGTTATATATATATATATATATATATATATATATATATATATATATATATACATATATCGATCTTTATAGGCTTCGATGAGGATATGAGAGATATATATATATATATATATATATATATATATATATATATATATATATATGGTACATGTGAGCTGGATGACCCGCAAACTTGAGTAGTTTTTTTATGTTGAAAAAGTTAAAAATGCAGTATAATTGACCAGAAATTGCTTTCGGTGTGAAGCTCAGATTCTTTCCTTTTTTTAAATTTTTTATTAAAAATTGTATGAACTTATTTCGAATTGTGTTTAGTTATTAATTATTTTCTTAGGTACGAATTTTCGTTCAAATAAAATAAAATGATAATTACGTTTTATTATTAAAATTAAATGATAAATACGTTTTACAAATAACTTAAAAGACAAATATCAGAGTATTAGATAGTTTGATCTGACACTATATGGCAAAATCAACATATATTTAACTAGCGTATGTGCTTATTACCGGAATGTAAAATTAAAAAACTCGAAAAGTACGACACTTACAAAAAATAAATTACATATTTGGAATCAGCGTAAAGTTTATTATATAAAATGTTTTATGATTTAAAACCAACGAATACCCAAGGGCAGACCGCATTGATACCAGATTGGGTCTCTGGCCTTCAGGTGATGATTGGATTTGATCGCCTGAAGATATTCCGACGGAAATATACCCTTGAACCACCCTAGGGGCCTGTTAGTGTGATCTCGTCCTTCTTTAAAAACGTCGTTCTTAGCAGCTTTGGTAATGCTGATTCGAAACTGTGAGCTGGTTCTCATTTGTCTGCACTAGTTTTGATTCTTTTTACATTCGGCACGCGCCGATACGCTGATTCCAATATATTTGTTTTCCTAGGTGTCATATTTCGAGATACCCTCCTGACCCTTTCTGGAATTATGCCCTAAAAATAAATATTAAACTGACAAAGTTTGAAGAAAAGTAAATTTCCAAAATTTTGGTAATAAAAATTATTTTTGAAATATCGTTCCTTTATCTGGCTTCTTCTCTCTTCTGTTATATTTAGTTATAAACTATTTCATACTGAGTTATATATATATATATATATATATATATATATATATATATATATATATATATATATATATATATATATATATATATATTATATGAATATGGAGAGATATATACCGATATATTTAAATATATATATATATATATATTACACAACATATTTTCATTTAAAAGGAACATTAATTTTGAAATAATGGACTTCATCATTAATAAAATAAATTGACTTTTCATTCTTTTTTTAACCTAATTTAATTTTACCCTAATCATGAAAAATTTAAACAATAGTAAATATTAACTAAAAATTTATGACTAAAGAAAACGCGGACACTAATTATACGAACTATATATATATATATATATATATACATATATATATATATATATAGTATAGGTATAACAATTTATATATTACATATATATATTCGCGGTATATATAATATATATATATAGTGATATAGTGCTATACATATATATATAGAAATTTGGCTTAAGTCAATAACTCATATCTCAAAACTGGTTGTTACAAAGTGGAATACATTGTTGAATGTTGGTCCAATTTTAGTGGAAAATGTAAAAATAAAAAATAATAATAAAAATACATAAAATAAATTTACAATAGCTACAGGGAAAGGAATACATTTTTGGAACCCTGGTAATTCACATAAGAAAATGTAAATAAAATAAAAAATATTGTTAATAATTATTGTAATATGATTAGAGAGCCTATTTAAGACCTTTTACTGGTTACTCGTTAAAATAAATAGACTTTCTATTAAATTTTGCTTTTATTTTTTTACTAAAGAATATCCCTGGTGGTATATTCAATTGGATGCCAGGTAGGGTCCCTGGCCTGCAACCAATACTTTGGGTGACTAATTCTAGGCAGTGTTTCCGGAACACCCCGGAATCTGGTATGTTCATCTGGATTCCTCGGCCCTCCTCTACGGGGCATGGGAAAACGTCCCCTGTGTCTCCCTGCTTGTCGATGAATTACATTCTGTTCTACCTCACTTAACCTTTTTGAGGTTAGCATTATATATATATATATATATATATATAGCACATATATATATATATATATATATATATATATATATATAATATATATATTATATATATATATATATATATATATATATATATATTATGTCTTCCTGCTCCCATGCACAGCCAATATTTATTTTGTCATCATTTGAGTATTTTCACATTTCCAACTAAAATTTATTACAAGATCTCCAAAATGTATCTTCTTTTCGCTGTAGCTATTGTAGTTTTTTTGATATTTTACAGTTTCCGCAATAAATTCTGCCAGGATTCCAACAATGTATTCTTTTCCCTGTAGCTATTTGTAGTTTTTGAGATATTGATCGATGATAGTTGTAGGTTTTAAACCAAATATCATATATATATATATATATATACATATATATATGTATATAGTTATATAGAGAGGAGTATATATATATATATATATATATATATAGTATATATATATATATATATATATATATATATATATATATATATATATATATATATATATATATATACATAGGCCAAACTAAAGAAGCTACCCGCATGATATCTCGAAAAAAACGAAGATAGGTACAAGAAAACTGATAACATATATGGAATCAAGCGTATGAAATTTGTATGGAAAATGCAAAAAAAAAATTTACTTTTTTTTTTTTTTTATATTTCCAAACTACGATAGGTAGAAGAAAACTAATAAAATATGAAATCAGCGTATAAAATTCTTTTTAGGCCTGAGCCGACGGTGGACAGAGGTGACTGCTTTCACAACCTTCGTAGGAGTAAGATGAACCCCAGACACCTAAAATACCAAAGAGCGGTTCCAGACCCCCGGAGGTAAATAGTCTACCCTGTCAAACCCCAGGAGTAACAGAGACCCCTGACTCTTTGTATCTTTGAGGTTTACCTCAGTACTTTTAAAAAAAAAAAATCTTTTTTTAATACATATTTCATACGCTGATTCTAAATATGTTATATTTTCTTGTACCTATCGTGTTTTAAAATATAAAAAAAAAAAGTAAAATTTATTTTTTGCATTTTCCATACAAATTTCATACGCTGATTCCATATTTGTTATCAGTTTTCTTGTACCTATCTTAGTTCTTATCTTACAGACACGTTAAAATTTGAACTACCAGCATGAAGGATGCCCAGCACATACAGCAAGGGCTGTGCAACATCATCTAAACGTAACACACCCCGGTAGGTGGATAGGAACATGGGGTCCTATTCCGTGGCCTCCTAGATCACCGGACCTTACTCAACTGGAGTATTACCTGTGGGGCTACCTGAAGAATCGTGTCTACGGTGGGTACACAACACCGATAGCATCAGTTAATTACCTCTTAAGTCGAATCACTCACGCTTGTCCGAAAGTCGACTCCGAAAATATCACATTGGCAACATGACAAGGGTGGATCAGACGGGCTGAACTTTGCGTATGGAATAAGAGCAGACATTTCGCGCACCGCGTATAATGTATACATGCATATACGATGAAGAATGTACTACATAAATCAGAAGGTACTACAGGAAAGGATTTCATACTATACCGAAATAATACTTATGTATGGACTGTAAATAAACGGATGTGTTACAGAGTTATAAATCATTTCTGTTATAAATCATAACTGTTCATCGTAACTAACTATTAATAGTACCTAATATAAACGTACGCTGTATATGGGGGTTTCGGCCTTAATTCACGATGTTCTAAACCTATTACAACTAACATTTGTTGGTAACTATTACGGCAGCAGCACGTATTTTTCCGCGTGTATTGAGAGGTAACTACCATTTGAATCGAGATGACTGTCTCTATGAACCCTAAATAATTTTTGCCATAAAATGCAATTTAATTATCGGAACCACACGGTTTTATTGAAAATTCGAAGGTTCATGAGCAATTCGCATACAGAGACCCTCTTTATTCCTACAAGTTTCTAAATAATTGACATCATTACGGAAATATTCCGTTGTTGCACATTAGCTGAGACCACACACACACAACACACACACACACACACACACACACACACATATATATATATATATATATATATATATATATATATATATATATATATATATATATATATATATATATATATATATATATATAAAGTATATATATATATATATATATATATATATATATATATATATAGAGACCTGTTGTAAGTAGTAGGGCTATGAATAAAAATTATGTTAGAGCAATAATAAAGTAAATATTTATACAACTGATGTTAAGAAATGCATGACACATGGAACGTGGTAAATGAATGCATAGCTTACAGGGAGCTTCCCTCCTCGTGCCCCACCAACCCGTGAGTGCTGGAAATATAAAATATATCTTTATCTTTAGTAAAAAAAGTATATATAAGCATATATTTTTTTTAACAAATTGAAGCATCGGGCAGGTTTTTTCAGGAAGTTTGAAATTTTTTTTGACAATTTTTTTCTTTTTCTTTATGTCATCTTCAGAATTTGTTTTTAAAAACTTTGTTTACGGATCATTTACAAATTTTCTTATAAGTTTCTGTTATAAATCATAACCAGAAGAATATTAATGATAATTTCTGTCCGTAGTTATAAATAGATGACTGAGGTCATTTTTATATGATTTAAAACAAAAAGTTTTTACCACAGACATACAGCAGCATGAACTATCATATATCTAATATTTCATAACTATCTATTAAAAAAATTAAATTTAAAAAAAAACATACATACCTATACCACATATAAACCTAACGAACATAAAAAGTACCGATGTTTTCGGTACCGGTACACAAAAATTTGATTGGGCGATACCGTTACATCGGTCCTTTTCAAAAGTGTTGGGCGATACCGGTATCGGTACAAAAAGTATCGCCCGATACATGTACCCGGTACATGTACCGCGGTACTGCCCATCTCTGTATATATATATATATATATATATATATATATATAACAAGCAAATCTATATATATATATATATATATATATATATATAAGATATATATATATATATATATATATATATATAAGGTATAGTATACAATTCATATCGAACCAGTTATCAATAATCATCGTAAGTTGAATAATCAATCCGGTTGTGGTCCTGTCATATATATGTTTCAAATGTCAAAGGGAGATTTGGATGGGGAAATGAATATTCAGTCAATAATAAATGAAAGCTAAATTGGAAAAGATGTCCTTACATTATAAAAAAGGCGATCTTCATAGGCTGATGAGGATATTTGAGAATTATTTTCTTTATATATATATATATATATATATGGAGTGAGAGTATATATATATATATATATATATATATATATATATGAGTTGAAAGTTGAAAAAAACATATATACATATATATATATATATATATATATATATATATATATATATATATATATATATATATATATAAGTACATGAGCTGGATGACCCGGGCAAACCCTGAGTAGTTTTTTAATGTTGGTAAAACGCAGTGGGACCCAGAAATTGTTTTCGTGTGAAGCTCAGATTCTTTCCTTTTTTTAAATTTTTTATTAAAAATTGTATGAACTTATTTCGAATTGTGTTTAGTTATTAATTATTTTCTTAGGTACGAATTTTCGTTCAAATAAAATAAAATGATAATTACGTTTTATTATTAAAATTAAATGATAAATACGTTTTACAAATAACTTAAAAGATTGAAACACAGAAAATAGGAGAATATCTCGAAAGTATGACTACAGGAATAAATATGTTTGGAATCAGTGTATAAAAGCTGGCACCAATGTGTAAAATTAAAAAAAAAAAAAAATCCCCGAAAAAGTACGACACTCACAAAAAATAAATTGTATATCAATTGCGGTAAAGCTATTATATGCAAAGTCGTTTTATGATTTAAAACTAACGAATACCGTAAGGGTAGACCGGTAGATGGCAGGAGTCGGGGTCCCTCGGCCTCTAGGTGGACGATTTGGGTCTCTCTGCCATCGTACCAGAGCCCTAATGGAAACATATTTCCTTGGAACTTCACCTTTAGGCTCGAGCCGAGCAAGACAGAGGGGGACGAAATGACCTTACATAATGCTTTGCATGCTGATTCCAACATGTAATTTTGTTTCTCGGTGTCAAAAATTTTTCGAGTTTTTTTTTTTTTACATTCCGGTAATAAGTTTTATACGCTGATTCCAAATATATTGGTTTTCCTGTAAGTGTCATACATTTCGAGATAATTCTCCTGACCCTTTTCTGGAATTATGCCCTTTAAAAATAAATATTAAACTTTAGATAAAGTAATAGTAAAAACTAAATCGTACAAAATATTTATCGCCCTTACCTCTTAATTTCTTCTTTCCTATATATGATATAGCATATGGTATATATATATGCAGGTAGGTATATTGTTAATATATATATAAGTTGTTATTATGTTATTAGCAGTATATATAGATATGTTATAGCAGTATATATATATATATATATATATATATATATATATAGAAATATATATATATATATGTATATATATATATTTAATACAAATTATAATAAACGTTGTTGAAATAATGGACTTCATCATTAATAAAATAAATTGACTTTTCATTCTTTTTTTAACCTAATTTAATTTTACCCTAATCATGAAAAATTTAAACAAAAT
>JABUQX010013361.1:0-22500 GCA_015478945.1 Trachelipus rathkii
TAGGGAAGAGTTGATACTATGATGAATCCAAACAAATGAGCAATGAATTTTTAGAAACATGGTTAATGTGCATCGTGACAGAGCTAATGTAAAGACAACAATATATAGATAAGAAGAGAAGAAAAATTGGAACGAATAAATATTGTATTCACATTGAAAATAAATGAGCAAAAACAATGATTGATCTTTTACTAATTAAGCAAGAAAGGATAAAGGTGATAAGGGGAACTGTGGAAACCATAGGGAAAATATTTTATTAAGTGCTGTACAGAAGATATATGCTGGTATTTTGGTTGCAAGGGTGCGTCGAGTTACCGAGGGGAGTGATTGTTGAAGAATTAGGCGCATTTAGAAGTGGTAGAGGATATGTACATCAATTTTTTTTACAGTGAAGCAAATGATTCAGAAAATAAGAAAAAAGAAGAATATTCTGTATTTAGGTTTAATAGATTTGCAACAGTCCAATGGCAGTATTAATAGAGAAGCTCTGTGGCAAGTGTTAATGATATATGGTGTTGGTGGAAGGATTCTGAATGTTATCAAAGATATGTGTGTTGATAGTGAAGGGCGTGTAAGAATAAATGAGAAGGAGAGTAAATAGTTTAATATGGTGAAGTGAAGCAAGGGTGTGTTTTACGGTTATACCTCCATGACTATTTAATTTGGGAGTGGATATGATTTTGAAACAGTAAAAGAGTGTCTGAGGGAAAGGAGTGAGAATTTAGCGGAAGCGAGAAGATTGGTGCAGAATAATAATAAATGGCGTGGTTTTGTGAGAAGTTTTGAGACGGGCTCGTATTTAAGGGTTTAATGGGAGGATGTGGGGGATTTCTTTTTGACTTAGGCCATGTTCTTCTACTTAGCTATTCTGTTTGCGGTGCATGTTGCGCACCCTGCCTTCAATCCGTGGCTATCCGAGGGGAGGATGAAGAATGAAAGAAAACAAAAAATATTGTATATTTATAAATTAAATTACGAAAATTTTGTTGAAGATATTTCATAAAAAAAATAAATAAATCAATAAACAATTTCGCTTAAAATATAAATTATCAGACTTTTGAATATAAAATTATTCATAAACTACATAATTCGAATGCAGTATATAATTACTATAACTGAAGACAGACCTAAAGAATCTATATCAAGGACACACTATAAAGAATAATATCTAGATGTACAAAAACATCTTACTATTGTTTTAGTGTTAAACGTCATACTTTAGGTAAAATATAATTTTCAGATGAAAGCGAATTTAATGAGCTTTGAATTCTTATTTATAGTTACATAAGAATACTTATTTTGTGTTCCAGAGCAAAGGTGTCAGAAAATTTCATCATAGCCAAGTTTTAAAAAATTCTGTAACCTTTCGATAAATACTCTAGACTAGAGTTCAAGATGTTTTTGAAATATGGATGGCGTAAGTCGTAAGATCATAAAATTGTCTAGTAACACTCAGTAGTCGAATGAAACTATTTAGCATAATAATTAACAAATTGAAAACTAATTTGCTAGAAATACCGAAGATTGATAGAGCCAATGCAGAGAATGTGAGGATCCCAATTTTCCGCGGTTTTTTTCGGGTTTTTAGATGAAAAACCGAAAAACCCCCGGGCCACTGGGCTTTTCAAAAAAAGTGGGTTTATTTGCAACTGGTAATCAAGAAAGATTGTCTTCGGATCTGGATAAGAAAGTCAGGATTCTCTCTGTATTTAAAAGGATAAAAGTTCATATGTGTTGAATGTTTGAAACTAGGAAATTTCATAATCAAAATTATGAACAACTATGCATAACATACTTTTAAGGCTTTTTGATTACTACGGTTTACAGGATTCGTTCTTTCATAATAGGAAGGTTTCTAAAGAATTAATCACTCGCCCACCAGTTGCCATAATTAATAAGAACTGAAACTGGCTTATTAAGAAAAACTTTGCATGAAACCTTTTTTATAAATTGTAAAACAACAATTATTAATAATGGTAACTAAATCATACACACCACACCACCATATAATTTATATAATATATAATATATATTATACTATTATATTATATATCTTATTATATCTCTATATATATTATATATTATATATTTATATATATATTATATGGGTCATGAGTTGAGCATTGAGCTGTCCTTTACAGCGGGACCAAAGAAAGCTTGGATTTTCCCTTGCTCCAACTCCGCCAATCGTGCCTGCTTTCCCTAGGCAAGGGCAACCACTTTCAACAGTGATTCACAGTTATGAATGCTGGGATTGGGTTTCCAGCCTTCAAGTATAGCCGCTTGTAACCAGATGAGCCTCTGTCATGGGTTCCCCCAGATCCCAAATGAACAATACTCAAAGAGATTACTACGAAGGTGAATAATAAACTCCGCATTTTTTGGTTCTTTACTAACTATTGCAAAAGAAATAGCGCTGGTTTTGCAGGATAAACTCTCGAAATCAACAATAATAAATAAACAATACAATAAATAATATAAACTCCGCAAAAGACAAAAAGTAGAAAAGAGGATAGGAGTGCCAACATTAAACCGTGAATGCACTCCCAAGGCTGCTCTGATCCTCTTGGAACATTGCTTACTGCAGCACTGACTCAAGCAAAAGACCCAATGTTGTTTCAGGAATGAGGGGAAGATTGTTGCATTCACCTTCTGGAATTGACTTAAATGCAGCAACCTTTAATAAAAGACATGCATTCAATTGTCATACAACCCTAATTAAAACCCTGAAGTAAACATGGAAGAAAAACCCAATAACTTACTTAGAGAAATAGCTCCTTGCTACTCAGCTTCAATCACGACTCCTAGCCCCTTCGTACAATTTAGAACTTTCACTTATCAACAGGGCACTATCTTATACCTAACATTTATATGTAAGGAAGAGAACAGGAATAACAAATTGATTAATGCATAGAAAATAAATGAAAACATCAATAATAATAAAACATAATCAAAAACCCTGAGGGACCCTATCAAATTTAATACATTATCCCCCTCCCCACAAGATGGTCCCTACTATCTTCACAACTAACACAACCTACAGCCCTCCCATTAGAAAACATTTACGCCCTGAATCAATCTTCCACCAGTGTCTGCAGCAATGACCTGTGATATGACTTCTGATAAAAATGTAATTTAAACACTTCAATCTGAACTCCAGTTCAATAAAACATGAAAAAGAATTTTTTTGTATTTTTTTTTTTTTTACAGCAAAATAAGCACATTACAAAAATAGACATTGATACAAAAATACAAAAGTAAAAAATTAGATTACAATCTTTTTCTTCCTCCAATTTCTCCATTCAATAACAATACAAAATAAATGCAAGACACATTAACAAAATTTATAAAGTTACAAATGTATGAATTCACAAAAGAAAACATTAATAAACAATACATTTGGAAATTAAAAACAAAAAAGAAAAGGCACATAGACCTGAGGAAAAAGTAATTAAATTCATGATGATAGCAGAAAACGATATAATATAGTCACAGAAAAAAACATTTCCTTTGAAAATCTTCAATTCTGTAGTGAAAGGAAGACAACTTAACAAAACGGTTATATAATAAAAAACAGAATAAACATAAAACAAGGCCCTCTAATTGTTTCACAAAGCTGTGATAATGTGATACATGATCACAATTCAATAGGAACTGAAGTCTTCCCTTCTTTTTTTAAAAAAAAAAAAAAAAAACTTTGCATAAATAATTCATAAGAATTCAATGACAAAATAAGAAGGAAAAAAATTAAATAAATAAATAACAAAACACATCAATGGTACCAGATGAAGTCTTCAATGTCCCCCCGAGACTCCATTGGACATACATCTACTCCACTCTTGCACTGGACAAGGAACCTTCAGGATCCCACTCATCTAACGTTTGGAAGAATTCTGATGATAGCAACCCTCTAGTCTGCGTCCCTCCGAAACAGATCTTCGCCCTGTTGTTCTCTTCCGCTAAAATCCACTCTTGACAACGGCGAAGCAAGCATAACCATCCCCTCTGCTACAAACGCCTGCTGAGGTAATTGACCCCTCTACCTTCGCCAGAGACAGTTCAAGATGGGATGACGCCCCACTCTTCCTCTCTCTCATCAGCGTAAAACAATGCAGAATGAAGAGGGGTGACCCCCCCCCCTTCGTCCTCTCCCGAAAAGTGGGCCTCGCCTCTACAAACCTCTGATAGCCATCCGTTCTTCGCTCCAGTTTTACATTATAAGCTCTGGGCCGACCTCACCCCTAACCCTCATCGGAACTTCACCCGGCTTCAATTTCTTGAAATTTACGGGGACCACTGGTGGATGACACGCTCTTGGCACTTCTCGGATGGCCTGTTCATCCCAATGGGATTGACCAGTTGATCCAGCCAACGAAAACCGTGGGATGGGGGCCTCCCCTCCAAGGGTTCTTTCAGCTCCCCCGCTCCCTTGTTCCTCCAACTCCCGCACCTCATCTCAGAAGATCTCTGATTATGATCTAATAGGCGCCTTACACCCGGCCATAGTCCTCTGCAGAGGTGGCGCGTGCTGCCCATGATGGAAATGGTGCAAGAATGTCCAGAATGACCCAGTACTGTCTAGCTGGTGTCACTCCATCCCTCGAGGCCACCCTGGGGATGGTGCCCTCCACCCTGCCACAAATAAGATCCAAATAACCACCTGAAGGGCCCTGCCGCACAAAGACATTCTGAAGTCCCCAACCTGGTTTGCATTGGGTACCTGGGATCCGCAAACCATTAGTATCTGTGGAGATTCTGGGCCGCAGCAATTGTGGTGCCCCTCACTTCCAAGGTGTTCCGGTCAAGTCTGCGCCCAAAGGTTCTCAAATACCTCCGCTAATCCATCCACTGATACTTCTCCAATGAATATGAATGGACAGTTGCATGATGTGGAGAGCATCTCTTTGATACAAGCGCCATCTTGGCTTCTCCAATTATGAAGGACATCACTGAAAAAAATGCTACATGTTTAATGCTGACAACAGGAAAGAAAAAACAAAACAAAAAGCCAAGTATTAGTGAAAACGAACAGTTAATAAAAGTAAAGAAAGAAGGCGGGACAGCACACATTTCAAGAGCCAACAACAAAGCACACAGCTCTGCCACAAAAGGGGGAAGAAAAAAAAAAAAGAAAAGAAAAAGGGGATAACATAAAAAATGGGAACCGTTGACTTAATATATAATACCATATAATATAATATATAATACCATTGTAAGGTTACCAAATTTAACTGGCAAGCAATGTTGCTAGACAAAATTTTCAGAGCTTTCAGTATCCAACAAAGCTTTAATGGGGTATCATTAAGAAAGTATCATGATAATTGGAGTCAAAGCATGAGGTTAATAGTCTAGTAATAGATAATGTAGAAGTTACTATTATATTTATATATATATATATATATATATATTTATGTGTAATATTATCTTACTAATATATACTATATATACTATATAATTTATAATTATCTATATATATTATTTACATATATATATTTATATATTATATATATATATCTATATATTACTATATATTAATATATATATATTATATATATATTATATTATTTATTTCTTATAATATTAAATATATTAATAATAATATTATATATATATATTATATAATAATATATATATGTTATATATAATCTAATATATATAATTAAATATATAATTTATATCTATATATTATGATATATATAATAATATATATATTATATATATATATAATATATATATATATATAATAAATATATATATTACATTATATATATATATTATTATATATTATATATATTATTAATATATATATGTATTTATATATTTTACCAATTTTAAAGTAATTTTAATAAATTTAAATAAACTTTGATATTATTATATATTAATATATGTATACATTATATATATATATAATATATATAATATATATATATATGATATATATATTAATATATAAAATATATATTTATATATTATTCAAGCGATAAAAATATTATATTATAAACATTACGAAAAAATATAATAATATATATATTAATATATATTAATAATATATATTATATTATATCTATTAATGTATATTATTATATAAATATTATATTTAATATATTATCTTTCATATAATACAATTAGTTAACACAGAGAGACAAACTATCAGAATAGCATTTAATATTGATATATATATATATTATTAATATATTAATACTTGATAATATATATTATATATATAGAATAATATATATGTATATCAGAATTATATTTTTAGATTATCACAAAGATATATAAGTGGGTAAATAGTTAATATAGAAATTACTTTTGAGTACTTACTACTCCTGGATTAAAAAACCTAAATAAATTAACATAAAGCAAATGTTTCTTAAAAATAGAGATTAGACAATTAAATTAAATTTAATTACATAATGTATTTATTATCATTAAGCAGTTGGTGTTGTTAAAATACAGCATTAAGTGAAATATACTTATTACACAACTTATTACTTGGGTTGAGGATAGTCTCTAGTCTGTTTAAAAGAGAATCGAGCATATTGTATTCATATATATTCGCATCAGACGTGATTGTAGTTACATTCAGGAGTAAGGCGTTTATTATTTTACCTTACACTTTATTGTTACTATTGTTTAAGATATTATTAAATTAAATAATTAATATATATATATTTATATATATATATCATATTATTATATATAATTAATTATATAAATATATATATAATTATATATCTTTATATATATATATAATATTATATATATATTATATATACATTAATATATATATATAATATATATATTAATAATATATTATATATATATATATTGCTGAGTTTATTTGTTATCTAGGGGTAAATACTTATTAACTTTGTCAAGTCTATTATAGTGATTATTATACTCATATCTATCAAACTTTTCTAGTATATAATTTGATGCATTGTTCATAGCTTAGCTCACCTTTTTACGTATATTATCTTATATCATTTATATATATATAATGTTCAGTATTAAGATGGCCAAGCTCATTTAGATTTCGTTACATAAGTTTTCAAAGTTGATTAGCATAATAACATTATTTATTATAATTGGAGAAATTTGTACGATAGAGAAAGTAATTTAGTTTGTATTTAAATAGTATTAGTTATATTTGTTCAAGCTCTAAGGAAAAATAGAACAATTCTGATGTATGATGTACATATAGCTTATTTCTAATCTTAAATAATACATTTAAGTTTACAAAACTTTTGAATTAAGCAACTGTGAATGTATTAAAGCACCCCACACTCACACAATATATACTATATATATATATATATTTATAGTATATATATATATAAGTATATAACTACTTATATTATATATATATATGATACATATATATATATAAATTATATATATAATTAATTATATTCTGCAATTTTCTATTATAGATAGTTGAACAAAATATACAACAATAAAACTACAGCTATGAACAAATAGAGACATACACACATTATAATCTTATATTATATATATATCTATTAATATATATATTAAATTATGATATATTAATATATTTATTATCGAATACACTCATATAAACTTACATTCAAAGAACATAAAGAATCTCATTACCCTATTTTATTTCTTTTTAAAGATACATATTCTGCTTACTAATTCATTTATATTTGTCAAATTTCACCCTGCATTGATGAAATCATTGTACAGAAAGTAAATCGCTCACATTTCATGCTAGCACTAAATGGTAAGGAATAGCTAGAGAGTAATGACAAAGAAATGACCCTATAAAATATACCATAAAAATTTTAAAAATGCTAAATTAAAAAAAAAAAAGTTGAAAGTGGCATGCCAAAATATCTGATTATTTGTCCACAACAAAATCTTTCATAAAAAAATTATCATCAGACTCTAAAATTCTTTAATTAAGATGGAAGTATTTTATGTCAGTGGTGGTTTGAATACAGTATAGAGAATATGATTATATATATAGAAGACCAGAGTAATAGAGTAAATCTTATATTATTGACAAGCTCACTATCAAAGGTCGAGTAATAATTGATCCTGATTAAGATGAATAATTATTGATTATTAAATATACTTTATGAGTTATTCTATTATTTTATATTTCTAATTAATTTTAGAAACTGAAAATAATGTATATAGTTCTTATTATATATTATAATTATCAGTCATTATTTAATTATATCCTTATTAAATTATATAATTATTAGTGGATATAGTTTTAGTAATATTATATTCTAAGAAATAGTAAGGACTTACGTTTCACTGCAGTATTATAGCCTTATATATACTGTGTAGGTCTAAGACTATACTGTTTATATATACTATATACCTAGTATCTCAACTTTTACTATATATATAATACTTTAGAATAATACATATATAATACTGTATTTATTAGACTATGGTGATAACTAACTATTATTTAGCCTGTTCCTGTTTTCTTTACGGTTATACTAGTGTTATACTCTACCTTATCAAGTAAGTATTTTTATTATAGTATAGATATTGTAGGATAAAGTTTTATGTTATGAAGAATAAGTCATAATACCTATAGTCAATTTGCTAAAAGTGATTATTGACTTTGTTATATTTCAATATATACACATATATAATAACTATAGTCATTGATAAACTCACTTATCATTTTTGAGTTAAGCACTAACCCTATAGTTATTATATAATTATTATGTAATATGTATATGTATATATATATAACATTTAATATATTTATATTATATCATAAATTTATAATGATATTTACTAGAAAAATTATAAGTACCTTATAAATTTACAACGAGTTTATATAATATATTATAATATTATATTTAATAATATAATATATATAATATATATTAATATATATATTATATATAAAATATATAATTTAATATATATATAGTATAATATAAATATATATATATATATTATATATATAATATATATATTATTCTTACTTAAATATATTTATATATATTATCTAATATATTATATATATAATATAATAATATCCTAATTAATATATATTATATATGTAATTAATTATATTATATATATATATAATATAATTATATATATTATATATTATAATATATTATTATTATTATATATTAATAATTATAATATATATATAATATATATATATATAATATTAATATATATATCTATCATAAATATAATATATAATATATATATACATATATATATATAATATAATATTATAATTTGATCAACTAAGTATCATTATTAGTACAACGTAGTATCGAGATACGGGGTAGTATTAATCGGTATAATGAAAAAACAATTGACGTTGATACTTATTTAATAATCTTATAATAGATTTTCTAAGGCGACATGGGAGTTAGGTTAAGCAGGTTAGGTTAGGTTAATAGTTTTATAGTTATAGTTTATATATATATTGTATTATTATTATTATATTAACTATATTATTATATAATTATATAATATATATTAATATTAATATCATATTATATATATAACTAAATATTATATTAATTATTATTTAAATATTAATTTATTATATATATATAAATATTATATATTATATATATAAATATTATATTAATATAATAATAAATAATATATATATAATATATATATTATGTATATTTAGTAATTATATTTATATATATATATATATATATGATTATATATGAATAATTCTACCTCTAATGAAGATTAATTATATATACCATACCCTTACTGATTGACTCATAGGGGTCACTTTAATAATAAGATAGTATAGTATGTGTACTTTTATGACATATTCGTACGTTATTATATATACTGATAATTATGATGATAGCCCAGTGAGTTTCATCTAGCAGGGTGGAATTATCTAAGGGGGTATAATTTTATTACAATACTATTATTAAATCACCTTCATACCATATATATATATTAAGTATATACTAAGCGAAGTGGAGTAGAAAGGGTGGAAAACAGTTTTACCTTTATCAAATGTTAATATATATATATTATATATAATTATATATTATTATATATATATATATGTTATATTATATATATATATACTATATATATATAATATTATATATTATAATATATTATTAATTATATATATTAATAATAATATATATAATATATATATATTATAATATATATATATATTAATAATATATATATTAATAATTTAATATATTTATTAATATAATTATATTTTTATATAATATTAGTGAGGTGTGTATTAGGTTGGTGGTAGTTTGTAGTTGTGGTTTGTCAATAGTACTTAATTAGTATATTATAACATCAATACTAAGATATAATATGTGGAGTAGGTAATAGTGTGAAATAGGATGTGTATCGGAAGATAATTTTATTATGGTATGAGCATATGGAGCGGATATCAAAGTTTATGGTAGATAGCTTATAACTTTACACAGCTTATTAAGTCATTATATTATTTTTATTCCAATTGAATTCTTATGTTCAATATTAATTAGTCTATATATAAATAAATATAGCTAACTAAATTGAAACTTTAATATATTATTATTTACAACTTTTCAATGTATATTTAGCATATCTAACTTAATAAATGTTATTATTATATTTATGTATATATTTTATTTAAAATATACCTTATAATATATAATATAGTAATAAACATCAGAAATAATTTCAAAGAACTATAGTGTTCACGTCCTGTATTATAGTATATTATTCAATTAATATATATATATATATATATATATATAATATATATTATTAATATTTTAATATAATAATTATATATATATATATATATTATATAATATATATTAAATATATATATTAATTAATATATATTATATAATATATATATTTAATATATACATTATATTAATATATATATATATATTATTATATAATATATATATTATAATTATATATATACTATATATTATATATATTATTATCTATATATATTAAATAATAATATTATTATTATATGATTTTTATATCTATATATAATATTATATATATATATATATTCACTAGAATATATATATAGAACTATTAATTTTATTTGTTAATAGTTTTATTAATAATTTTATTAGATCATAATTAATTATAAAATATGAAGAATTATATATGAATATACCTACTCTATACTAATAATTATGTGATATACTTACAATAAATATGGATAATATCTGTACAACTTAGTTATAATTAATACCTTTACTTATTAGAGAATTTTCCCTATTATAGCTATAGTTGTGATAAACGCCTTTATTTAAGGGAAATACACTTATATTTCAGTATATTATTTCATACTACTATATAAATATATACATATAAATATAGAAAGTTATATTATATTATATATATATATATAACGTTTACTCGGCGATGTTAAAGCAAGAACTTCAGTAAAAACCTTTACTCTACAATCATTCTATATCTGAAATTTAAATAAGTTTATTTAAGTTATATTTAATTATTTTATACATTTACATATACATATTCCGCATTATATTGATTATTATTATATTATTAATAAAGATTTAGATAGGGAAATTTATAAAATGACATTATTTTTCCTGCATTTCAAAATTTAGTGTTATTAGCTCGATTAATATAAATATGTATACTTTTTATAAATTATAAAATATTGAAAGAAATTCAGGAAAGTATTTTTATATTATTGTTAATGATATATATATATAGTATAATATATATATATATGTTGTATGTGATATATTGAGAGTACTATATATATGATAAATAAATTAGTGGATCCAAGAAAATATCATATAAAAATAATATTAATATACACACATAAATATAAATATAATATTAGGTATTATTATTAAATTTGAGTATTCCTAGTCATTGTAGATTAGGAGTATTCAATTATGTTAGGTAAAGAAATAAGATTATTAGCTAGTTACATGAATGAACTAAATAATTATATATTATATATCAAAAATCAAAAACGAACTACTTATATACTATATACTAGTATTAGTACGTTATGGTAAGGTCCTCAATCAGCAGTTTCTTATAGAGTATACTATATTTTTTGTTTAATTATATAACATTTTCCTATCTAATTATCCGGTAATTTACCGGTAAGATAGCTAACCTAAATATAACTGAATTATATAGGTAAAATTCGTTAGTTTTATTTTGGTTAGCGTAATATTATTTTCAATTATTATTAGCTATACATATTTGCCTAGTATGTGAACGACTTGAATACTTATAATTACTCATTAGTGATGGCAATATAATAGATAAAATCTGAAACTACGTGAGTATATTATTATTTTAATTAATATTATTAGCGTTAACATATTACTTCCTATATTTATTATTTCAATATTCATATATTATTACTTTTGAAGTCTTATCTCTTACAATTTAGGCTTTATAGCAATAAATACATTCACATGCTTACTTTTTTACTTTAACAACACTATTTCTCTATATATACTACTCTTTATTTCCCACACTATCAATATTTAGTGTTTTATATAAAAATATTAATATAACTATATATAATATTATGCTAACTAATAAATTATCTTCACTTATGACTTAACTATAATAAGGCTTTTACCTATATCACCCTTTTTCTACCTATACATTCTATTTATTTGTTTATCTAATATTATTTTATTATTCATTATTTGGTTATTACATCAATTCCATACCTGGTATTATTTGAGTGTACTATCCAATCATTATCTATTTTAACTTCTTTAACTTATTTACTACTATATATACTAATTCTTCTCTTTCCATATCTCTTTTTGTCTCCATTTCATTATATATATGTACTTTATATATATGATATACTTCAATCTATATATTAAATACTTACAGAAAAATCATTATCATTCATCTTAATGAATATCATTTAGATCATTTCATTTCCACTACTATATAATTTATATATATATATTTCTCACCACCACATAATTCAACTATAAGTCTACAGCTTGCTATAATGTATATATACATTATTTTCTGATTTACTATATATAACTATACTAACTTACTATACAGTTTACGCCTAATCCATATCAATAAATCTAATGCCTACTTCTTAATAATTATATATACACACGTCCAAATAATCATTCGATTATCCTAAATATATCTCACTAACTACTCTACTTACAACTATAATCATACCTACTAGATGACCTACTAATTAATATATGTTATCATAAACAATACATTATACTGATCATACCTTGAATACTATACTAATAAATTATTAATTTAACTATTAGTCAGTTTAATGTTTATCAAATAAATATATAAACATAAATCCATATACCATTCAGTATAGATACTGTCTACACGATATTCTTTCTTATATAGAAATTAGCTGTTTTATTTTACTATCCTCATTATCCAATTTCTATTAATGACAACAATAATCTATATTAATATAATAAGCTCATCAACATATAATTATATACATTAGTCTCTAAACTATACTGTTTATTATTATTATGTTATTTCAATTGAAATCAATATATGACAAATATCAACTTTATAAACTTTATTCTGAATAACTATCCTATTATACTCACTCATCTCTCATTACTCGGGATTTTTAATATACTTTAATATACTGTTAAATATACTTTGTTAATTTAAACTAGTCTCTTTTAGCCACCAGATTACATCAAAATCTTTGTAAGTAATCATATTACTATAAGTTACAGAGGAATCATATGAATAAATTTAGACAATATACTTATAATCCTATATTTATTATGAATGATATAGAAGCCGGTCCAAAGTGTCTCATCATCCATACCACTTATATATATAGTCCCTATTATAATTATATATATTGTTACGCTTAATCAGTATATTTATCTCAAACATTATATACTACTCTATGTTGAGGTAAATCTTGTTTTCCTCCACTAATTTATATATAATCTTATTACATTGACGAATATTATTATTTGTATTATATTGTTATTGTTTCACTGTTATGTTTCTATTTATCATAAATATTAAAGTTCAATTAGTTTTTTTTTTATTATAGTGTAGGGAGTACTTATACCTGCATAAAATACAGTTTCTTAATACAATTAAGAAAGATATAATATAAATGAGTGAATAATATTTGTAAGGACTACTATCTGATTGTGAGTTTAATCGTACTATATGTAATATAATAAATAATAGTTAATACATATTATCAATTATGAAATTTATTCAGAAAAATGAACCCATAATTTTATGCTATATAAATAAAATATTCCATTTCTATTCAAGCATTATTTCGTGACAGAACTTTATATCATTTATTCACCTACTTAGTACTTGTTTTACAATCCTGTTACCATTAATGAAACTTAGTGAATTTGAGAATTCAAATACGCCTTAAACTACATTTGAAATATTATTTAGGTCAGTGTCAGATTATTTTAAACATATCTAATAGAAGTGAACTTGGCTATTTTGCTCAACACACATTATACCAAAAAAGTATAGAAAAAAAAAGATTGATGTTCATTGTATGTGGTAATAGATAAATAGGTGTATTTCACGGTAATCTCATACTTCTAGTACGTTTATGATTCTGTATCTTCATCCAAATTTGTTGATAGTTAGTTCTTCGATATGAGCTTCTGTACGTCTTCATTGTTTTGCACAATTGTTTCTTTCCTTCTAGAGAAATTATCAAATATTTCTCATATTAGATTTCAAGCTCTCTATTAGCATTACTTCCCTAATAGTGTTGTAGTATGAGATAGTTTCTACACGCATTAAATACCAAAATCACACACTTGAGTCGCTGATACTTTAATAGAATTGAAATGGAGGATCATCTCTACCCACTGATGATAAATTAGATTACTGTTCTTCATATTTGTTGAGGTTAAAACGGAAGGTTGGTTGTGTATATCTCGTATGGAATTTATATCATGTATTACCTAACCTTCTCAGTATCTATGTGAATATCATATATGCGAGCTCTTCTTAAATTCGACGTAAGTACAGATTTCAACATGTATCGTACGACGCTGTTTGAATACGAGGGTCGGATCTCTTAAGGCTCTGTATAATCGATAATCATCTAAATAAAATTTTCTTGGTAACGTGCCTTACGGAGTCCGCCTGATTACCACATCTGTTATTAGAGGAGGTGATATAGATGTGAATGATCTTTGTGGTGTCATTCTTGAAGAACTTGTAATTTCCTTACTTTCCTCTTGAATTAGTGGATGAATTGGACAATCTCATTTTTTTTAATAGTGAATGGCAATTTGATGCAATGTGAAGCATGAGTTTGTGTTCTGTGGAGATAGATAATCTTATATAGTTTAGTCAGATCTTTTTCATTGCTAATATAAATAATTTTACTACTTTAGACTACTAAGTACTAAATATATATTTCTATATATATTATATATATATATAATATATATAATTTTCACAGAAGCATGTCGGCTGCTTATTTAACGTCTAGCTAATGCCATAGCAATGTTTGGGGGCTCAACGGCTCATACGCCCCACCTCCGGTGGACGCACAGATACGTAACTTCGTCTACGATGAGGTTAATGTCATCAAAAGAGGAGGTACTAAATTTTGAGAGGGATACGAGGTTGCTAATCCCCTGTTGCTTGGGCCCAAGAAATTTGTTGATTTGAATATTTTGAGGGGCTGTAGACCCTACGGAGGGCAGGGAGTACATAACCGGTCCTCGGACGAGGTTACGTCACCAAAAGAGGGGGTCCAAGTTTCAGGGGATACGGAGTCTTTAAGACTCCCCAATGGACGGGGGAGTATTTTCAATTGAATAGCAAGACAGCGGAACAAAATTACTTCAGCTACTAATTAACAGGAACTATGATAAAAACTTGAAATCTAAGAATATAAAAAATTTACCACCACCGCAGGATGAGAATTTTAAATAACCCTAGAAAAATCCGAAAGAAGATTGGTTAGAAGGAAGAATGAAAGCTGGTTCATCTAGGATTATAGATTCTAGAGATAAATAAAATTGTGGTGTACTAAGATGAACACATTTTTTGCATCAAGAAAGAAAAAATAGAGTAGAATGTATCATTGCAAAAATTATTTTTTGTATAACTAGAATCCACTTCCCCCCCCCCAAAAAAAAAAAAAAAAAAAAAAAAAACTATCTTTTTATATTAATTTTGTTCTTTATTTATTTTAAATTTAAATTTTTAATTATTAATTGTGATAAGAAAAGAGAGAGAGAGAGAGAGAGAGAGAGAGAGAAGAGAGAAAGAAGAGAGAGAGAAGGAGAGAGACGAGAGAGAGAGAGAGAGAGAGAGAGAGAGAACAAAATAGTAATTTGAAAGAAAATATAGATTTAAGAAGGTATTTATGTATGACACCCGTTTCAATATAAAGATACCTATAAATTTAATTATTTAAATAAATTTAATTATTTAAAGCCTAAGATAACTCACTTTCATACATACATACATACATACATACATACATACATACATACATACATACATACATACATACATACATACATACATACATACATACATACATACATACATACATACATACATACATACATACATACATACATACATACATACATACATACATACATACATACATACAATACATACATACATACATAATACTTACAATCCATACATACAAACATACATACATAATACGTTATCAATTATATACATACACATATACATACACTATGGATACATTCTTACATACCATACATACATACATACATACATATCATAGATAATACAATATAGTCATCATCAACATCGCTACCAATACACTATTGGCATGAGTGAAATATAATCTACATAGTCATATCATCTAAAATTTAATACCAAAGTAAAAAGCCGTATAACTTGAATGCACACAAAGTACAATTTTTATCATTAAAACAAAAGATCTTCATTTAGCATTTAAAAAGAACATATTCGAATGATACACAGATAAATTCAACATACAATTATATCCTCACTAGAAATTCAAACTTTAAATTTAAACTCATGAGCATATCATCACATATACTTAGCATACTTATATCCACTAACAAACTATTACATCATTTATAATATTTATTCATATCAAACATCACGCAAATTCTGTAATTAACATTATTATAACATTAATAACATAATATTAACATACAATATCATACATACATACATAATAACATACATACATACATTAACAGTTCATACATACATACATACATAAGTAGTATAGGGTGCACGATCGACGTAGCTCATGAAATCTATGACAAAAGTTTTAATTTTTTTGATTAATAGTAACACTTCTTATTTTTCGGTTAATTATATTTTTAAATTTTTATAATTGTTTTTTTTTATTATTTAAATAAATAAAAAATAAAAAAAAAAAAAAAAAAAAAATTATTGTGATATTTTATATTCATTTGATTTTATTATTACATATTAATTAATTTTTCATTTTTATTCTTTTTGGGAAATTTTCCTTTGGTTAGGTGATCTAGTCGAGGGTTATAAGGGAGGCTACCATAATGGGATTTCTCATAGTTGTGTAATGAAGTTGTGTGTGATGGGTGAGATTAAGTGCAGTTGGGTGTGGTGGGTATTATTGAGTTGTAATAGAACCAGAATATGAGCAGTCTTGTTCTCTCTCTCAGATACTATAACTTTTATTATTATATATATATTAATTCTTTCTATTATATATTTATATTATTATATTTAATATATTTATTTTTATTAGTTTATTTTACGCTCTATTGATCATGCAAAAAGAATAATTAAAAATAGGAAACATAATCAAATATAAAGAAACTAACATATAATTATCTATTTATTGATTATTTAGTCAGATAATTTCATTTATTATTTTTATTATCATTATTATTTTTTTTTAATAGTTCTTGTTGATATTATCGCATATTCTGTGATGTTTTAATGCAGCAGGAGAGCCTTGCTCTAAACACCAATGTCAGATTCAATAATCTCTGATTATTATCTTATTATTATACAAATTATTAAAGTAATATTCAAAATATTAAAGATATAAAATATATATATACGAAAAGCTTTTCTGTGCTTTAGGTTGCACTTTGTTCTACAATACTAATTCGTCTTGAGAAATCGTAAGTAAGGGAGGGCGAAAACTCATTCATAAATCTTAGCGTGTCCTAAGTTATGGTATATACTTGATGAGATTTGTATTTTGTCAGCACTCATTGAGTTATACCTATTTTTTTATTTGTACCGTATTCAAACGGATAAATTTCAAAATAGTTGATCAATATTTTTCTTATATATTCTCACTTTCATGTTGTTCATTATAGACTACGGTTACAATTTATAAGATGAGGAATCATTCTTCATTGTGTAATTTTACGGAGTAAAGATAGTATTATAGTGATAGTAATTTTTGCAGAATGTTGTGGCGATTAGTATCAATAGAATGATTAAAGGACGATCTGTGTTTGGATCAAATATGTGATTCTTGGTTATCTGTGAGATAGTATGTTTTATATGTTATTATATATAAATAGTATATGTACCTTTTTAAGGTCAACTGTATTCCCTCCTATATATAGGTATATTGAATATTTGGACATTTGATATTGACATTATTCATAATTAAATTTATTATATATTGATTGCTAGTAGAATAGGTACTATTGAGTTATGGATGATCGCCGTGAGATTAGTATTGGTATGTTCTTTATATGTATACCAGTTACTCTCAACATAATAAATATATTATATATAACATTTTATATTATATACAGTAGTCAACATATATATAACCCTGTACAGAGATACAGATATTTTTTATTTATGTTATGTTAAGGATAGATATATTATAGGTTGAGGGTAGTAAATGTTTTAAATATAGACGCTAGTTTCTCGGGTGATATTTATTATCCATCATACCCTCACTGAGTTATATAATAGAAGTCCCTTCTGGCTTCATGGCATGATAAGTACCCTTACTGTATAAAAAATAATGTGTGTATTATATAAGTAGATATAATTAATATAACTTGTATATATAAATTATAAGTGATACTTTGTATAATATATTTTATATTATTAATTATTCGTATTTGATATAATTATATATATTATATATAATATATATATATATTATATATATATATCTATTAATATAATTATATAATATAATATATATATAATATATTAATATTTATATTATATATATATATATATATATAAAAGTTCTACAGGGGTCAGTGGATTAAAAGAGTCTTTTTCTTTGAAAGATCGTAATTGTCCTCTGCCGCCACAGCGCCGCGAGCTCGAATCTCGATCTGGCTACCTGAACGGACGCAAAAAAATTGCGCTTAGAGGATAAAATTGTAATAATTTATTTAAATTTATTAATAGTGTATTGCACTAATCTCAATACCCACAAATCACTATAAACATAGCAAATACATTCAACAGATCAATCTATTGTAACATACAAATTCACAGTAGCAAACACATAAAACAGAACACTCTATTGTAACATACAAAATCATAGATCTCTCATGAATTCTACTATAAGAAGATCCGCTCATTTGGATGCCAAACCAGCCCACACGTGGCTAGAATTTCCAAATGAGTTTAGCTTAAAGCAGGGCTTCCTATCAAGCCTTGATAATCTTTGCATAATAATCTACTTGGTTAGAAAATACATGTAATACAATTTTCTTGACCATGTATCCTACTACGGTAGGAAATGAACCTCTCATATTCATGAGATAGAGGTTCGGTGGTATCAAACTAACTAACTAAATAACTAACTACTAAATAACTAACTAAATAACCTAACTAGCTAACTTACTACTAACAACTAGCTAACTAGCTATGTAAAAACTAGCTAACTAAGCTAACTAACTAACTAACTAACTAACTGAACTAACTACATAACTAACTAACTACTAACTATATAATATTATACATAATATATATATTATATATATAATATATATAATATATATATTATATATATATATAATATAATATATATATATATATATATGTATAATATATAATATATATATATATATTATTACATATTATTATATATATATTATATATAATATATATAATATATATATATAATATATATTATATAAATGTAATTAATATATATATATTATATATATAATATATATATATATATATTATATATATATATTTAATATATATATATATAAATATATTATATGTATATATATATATAATATATTATATTATATATATAATATTATATATATATATATATATATATATTATAATATTATATATATAATATATATATATATATATATATATATATATATATATATATATATATATATATATATATTATATATATATATATATATTTTGTATATTATATTAATATATATATATTATATTTAATTTATTTATATATATTATAAATATATTATAGTATATATATATATATATATATATATATATGAACTTTATGGGTTTTACATAAATAGCCTGATCCAAGTTTGCGATTGGAGTTATAGTAAACTTTATCAGTGTGGATCATTAATTACTGATTTAATGTTCAGATTTTTTAGAGAAATTGCAAAATAATCGCATAAAATAAAATACATATATAGCCGTGGAGACCGCAGTAGAGCGTATGTTAAACAGATTCTATTTTCATTTTCTTGTACAATGATAATCAAAATAATAGCCTCTATAAGATGCAAGATATTCTTTATCATCCGTGCTATCACACACACACATACACAAACACACACACCTTCTGTGTGACATACGATCACTTGTAGCTTATGACGGATGCCACTTTGATTACCACGAAGTAAAAAAAGGGCAAAATAGAATTTGTCTTACATACGCCCTATTGCAGGTCTCCATGACTATATCCAAATTGAAGTAAAAATTCGCTCTGTCACTAATCAGAATTCTACTATTTTCACATTTCATAAAGTGGGGTGGTGTTTATTGAACATAAAAATACACACTCAAGAAAGGAGAGCTACTAGTCTTCCCTAAACATATTCATACATATATTATCTTCCTTATTGGTCATGAAACGGGTACTCTTTAACACAAATAAACTTTTACTACGCCTTTGAAAAAGATACACACGTATTCTGTTTCTGAATGCTATAATAGAAAGATGCCCGCCAACATATGCCAAGCAAAAAAAATTCGCAAACACCCAAGTACTACGCACGACTTCCTACACACTCACGCACACACAACACACAACACACACACACACACACACACACACACACACTCCTTGTTATTATTCAAAAACTGTTTAATTTAGTAATTGGGGCGAGTTTGGTGTTTTCATAACCGTTTTTTTTCTGAATAATCAAGAAACCTATTTTCTATTCCAAGAATTTTAAGAAAATTTGAAGGCTTGACTTGAGTTTGTATTCCCTATGTGTAACATTTGATACTTAGCTTGTTTTAAACTTTTAAATACATATATGGAAACTTGCTGGAACAATTTATATATATATATATATATATATATTATATAATATATATATATATATAATTTATATATATATATATATATATTTATGATAAAATACTATTTATATATATATATATATATATATATATATATATATATATATATATATATATATATATATATATATATATATATATATATATATATATATATTTTATATATATTTTTTATATATTTATTATATATATATACTAGATATAATAACTGTATATTTTTAAATATAAAACTAATATAAATATAGAATATATATTATTTAAATAGCTATTTTTATCCCTGTTTTTTTATATTATTAATTATTTTTTAATTTGTTATGTATTCATATATATATCATTATATAATATATATATATATATATATTATATATATATATATATATTTATATAAAATATATGGATATTATATTTAATATAAATATAATATATATATAATCCTAATGTTTTATTTAATTTTTAAAATAATTCTTTTGTGAACTAAAGTTAATTATTGTTATTCTTTTCTTTTATTTATTTTATAGGTTTAATAAATGTAGATAAAAATAATTATCGTATATAATCGTATATATCTATATGTAATTGTATATAATTTTTTTAATAAAATATCGATATATCGATATTTTATGGGCAAAATAAAAGGTCGAAAATATAGGGGACAAAAATTGCATGTTTAAAAATTATAGTATATAGATGAGGACAAGATTGAGAGAGAGAGAGAGAGAGAGAAGAGAGAGAGAGAGAGACGAGAGAGGAGAGAGAGAAAGAGAGAAGAGAGAGAGAGAGAGAGAGAGAGAGACGAAGAGAGAGAGATTTTGTATGATATTTTCAATATAAAGAAATGTATAAATTTAATTTGATTAAAAGCCTAAGATCTCACTTTCATACATACTTACATACATACATACATACATACATACATACATACATACATACATACATACATACATACTA
>JABUQX010013362.1:0-32500 GCA_015478945.1 Trachelipus rathkii
GCGATATCTCCGGACATCCGGACTATTGTTCATGTGGTTTATAAAAACCTAGTTTGTAAGACCAGTACACTTTCATTTATTTTTTTTTATTAAAGTATTTTAAATTACTCCAGTAGTTTCCTTGCAGTGTTTCGCGAAACGTTCGTTTTTCATTTTTTCATTTATCATAAATATCAAGGTAGTTATTGCTTTCAAGTCTAAAGACAGTTGGTTCATGTGTCAAAGAAGATGGTGTTGTGACATAAAAAACGATGTTCAGTCCATTGATAAGGAAAATATTTGAACCTGAATTGTTTTCACATAAGGTAAAGAACTCGGTCAAACAACCGTTATTTCACTTGAAGGGTCACCAGGGAGATAAGTTGGTGAGATTCAAAAGTTATAATATCGATGCAAATTCAAGTATTGCACAGGCCGGTAACTCATTTAACAGGAGGCCTGGATCACTGCTACAATACAGGTGTTGAGAAATCTAAAACGGTGTTAGTTGTTGATTGTACCCGGGCCTGGCCGAAGGATTGTTTACTACGTTGGAAAGAGATATTTTATGACAGATAATTTACATATCTTTCATCCAGTCGCATTACAATAATATATATATATATAGTACACAATACATCAACACTCAACAAAAACATAATATATATATAATAAATTATATAAATATTATATATATTAGTTATATATATACATATAATATATATATACTATTAATATACTATATAATATAATATATATATATATATAAATTGGAAGTGTCATTTATCCAGAAAATATCCACGAAAGATGAGGAAGAGTATTATAGACATTGCCAGTTTATTACATGTAAGAATGATGTATAGTGCAGTTAAGCATGGGATCAAGGAAATGGACTGAGTATGGAATGAGGCTAAGTGGAAAAGACGGACGAGACTTGCTAGCTCTCATCAGATGTAAAAAGGTACACTACTTGAGAACCCATAAAAACGGTGTCCATTATTAAAGAAATTTAAAATTTAAAATTCAGAATTTAAAATACTAATCTTAAAAAGCTCTGAATTGCTACTATACTGAGTCCCAATAAAATTGCTTTTCTCTAGGTAGTTAATTGTAGATTTTGCAGATAGCTAAAGCTCTAATGTAAAGAATTTTTTTTCATGTATTGATGTTATTTTTTCATGTTGTGTCACTTTTGAAAGGACAAGATTTTCTAATTATATATATATATATATATTATAATATATATATATATATAATATATATATATAATTATATAATATATAATATATATACTATATATAGTATTATATTTTTTTTTTTGTGTTATTCTATATAAATATATATAATATATATATATATATATATATATATATATATAATTATATATATATATATATATATATATTATATTAATATAGATATATATTATAGTTATATATTAATATACTATTATTAATACTATAATTATATTTATATATATATAATATAATATATTTATAATACTTATATATATATACCTTATAAAGTATAATATAGGAATATATATATATAGTATATTATATATATATAATAAAAAGTAATAGACTGCTGAGATACTATATTAAGACGGGGCATAAGTAGTAGGTTGGAGTAAACTTGGCCCAAAGTGCAGAGCGATAGATATATATGTTAATGAGAATATCCTGTTCATAAGAATTTAGAAGAATATAAATAGAATATAATATAATATATATATATAAGACATATTATGTATAAGAATATAGATATTATAAATATATATATATTTTTATAATATATAGTTAATAGAGATATAATATAGACTTATATATATACTAGTAATATAATAATAATATATAGAATAGATAATAATACCCGCATATAAAATAATACTTATATATAGATTATATATTATATATAGTGAATGCATATAATAATAATGATTAATTTTTATATTTAAATTTATATAATAATATAATATATATAGAGAAATAGTATATAGAATTACTAAGAATGATATAAGAAGACGAGAGAAATAGATTAATACTAATATCATAATATGAATAATAATTATACAGCGTAATATGAATAAATAAGACAAAGTATATAATTAAATGTATATAATATATATAGTATATATATATATTAGACAATAGTCTTATTAAATACTTGCAAGAATTATATTTAAATAGGCCACACACTCACATAGAAAATATTCCCAATATGTCGCAATAAGATAGGGTAGTGGAAGTTCAAGCTAAACAGTGCGAACTCTAACGTAATAGGGTGAGCCATAATGACGTAGATAAAAACGTATAGGTAAGTACTAGGATGAGGATCAGCATGAAATAGGGGAAACATATCTATGATAAGATAATGTAATCAGTAATATTAGAAACGCTGACTACATTGAAGGGAATAAAGTTAGCCATAGGTAAGCGGCACGACAATACGTAAGGGAAAGCACGGTATAATATAAAAAGTACGTAGTAGAGGCAGCGGTGAGTTATTGATGCTATATAGTATATAAATAGGTAGCGTATAGCAAGGCGGGAGTGACAATAAGATAGCCAAGCATATAATAAATCTATTATTAGAACATAGGCAAGCTTTTATACTGAGCTTAAGAAGTAATATAGCACCGGGGGGGGGAAGGGTCCCGCGATATTATAGATATAGCGTAGTAAACTAAGACAGGCTGATTAGTAGGTAATAAGCCGGACTAGCCGTAGTACAGAAGCATAGAAAAGCTCATACGAAAAGACAGGTGATATAGTAAGCGGGTATACAGCATGAAAGGAATAAAAGCACTATATTATAGTAGATAGAATGGTAGACGTGGAGTTATACCTACTACTATAATATAGGGAAGGCCAAGATGAATATAGCAATAATCGGATAGGTCTGGGAAGGCGGCCGGCAAGGCCAGCAAAACTAAATAGAGTATATAATATCAAGTAATATAGATAATAATATAGATATATATATCATATAAGAAAATATATATATGAATATAATATATATATTAATATATCATATATTATAATTAGTAATAAAAATACTAATTACAATATAATAATGATTTTAATAACATATAGAAAAAATAGAGAGATATAAGATATATAGAATGATAGAAATATAAATATAATATAGAGATGAAAGGTATATATATATATAGATGAGAATAAAATATATTAATACTATTATAATATTATATCGTTCGAAGACTTTAAGGAAGTGGATGAGCATATAACATCAAATAGACTTGAGTAAGTTAAGACGTCAAAGACTTTAGTATTCACAGTTTGTGGAACTTTATCTAACAATCTCTCTCTCTCTCTCTTCTCTCGCTCTCTCTCTCTGCTCTCTCTATCCGATCTCCTCCTCTCTCTCGTCTCTTACTCTCAGTCTTCTCTTTCATTTAGAGTTTAGATGAATTAAGTTGATATTTAATTGATTTTTGCTTAACATGTTATGAATACTATTAAGTAATATAAATAATTTGCTTTAATATTGAGCAAAAACCGTGATATATTGTTTGTAACGTCTCTGTAAACCGATTGTTAGATATAAAATACATTATAAATATCCTTACATTATGTATTAATAATATATATATATATAGATATAATAGATATAGATTAAAATTGATATATAATATATAGTAATATAATATATTCAATATTGATAGTAACATCTAATCGACTAATCGAGAGAATAGATAATACATACGCTCAATAAGTAGGACAACGTACACGATTATAAGAGTGTAGTAAAAATAGAGTATATATTAATACTTATGTTATGCTAACTAGAATATTATTAGCCCTGATTAAGGTAACGAGAGAAACCATCTAGCCAAATAAACAAATTATATTATAATTTATTAAATATGCTCTATGATGTAGTATATTATATTAATTATAAATTATAAATAGCACAGGCGGTAGGGTAAGGTGTGAGCGAAAGCGTGAGTAGATATATAAATATAAACGTGAGAACTTATAAGAATAAGCGTACTGAGAATATCAGGCCCCAATGCGGCGGCGGTGACAGAGGGACGCATCAGATAAACATATAAGGTAGTATTTTATATATATTATATTCGAACAAATAATAATATATAATTATTATATATATATATATAATATATAAATAATTAAGGAATACTATTTACCCGTAGAACTATATATAGTATATATATAAGTTAACTATACATATATCCTAAAGTTACACGAAAAGCAAAAATATAGATGACAGAAACTAAGAGGGTAAGGTGTATATATAGGTATACGAATAAAAAGAGTACAGAATTAGATATATATGATAGATAAACTCAATGAGTTGTCGTAAAAGGTAAGAAAGAGTAGTATAAATATATATAATAGAATAGCGAAATGGATGAAGTAATATAGTGCAACTCATAATAGTGATATACTACTGGGCACCACAAGTATATCACAGGTATGTACGGATAGAAGAATGAGGGGACAGTGGCGGAGGAAATAGTTAAAAAGTATACTAGAATTAACCTATACAATAGGAAAGCAAAAAAACAGTATTCCTATTGGGTAAAATCTAAGAGAACCCGTAAGAAGTTTCAAAGAATATACAGGGGACCTACCGTGTAAGCAGCACCGAGAATAAACAGAGTAGGCGATATAAAGATAGCAAGTTGTGAAAGGAGTAGGTAGACAACGTCCTATAGTATCACTCACAAAACTTACTATAAAAGTATTCACTCACTCACCGTAGATGTAGTAGTGTTAGAAATAAATACGCGTATTATATACTATTATATATTAAATATATACCTACTACTTAGTGAACTGCTATGGCCGTTCAAGTAATTATAATATATCCTAGGGGTCTTGAGTAGTATTCATATATATAATAAGACTAGTATTTAACTATATTAATAGAAGTAATTATATAGAGAAGGACAGACCTTAGTCAACCAATACCCAAATAAGAAGGGGAGTATAACCATCAGGATGAGTATGAAAGGTTAGGTAAACCGGGGCATTACAAATAAGGGTGAGTAGTAAAAGGGCTTAAGTGTATGTAGTGAATAAAATATAGCTAATATATTATATTAATTAGAGTATAATTAAATAAGAGTGGTAAAGATAGTCCAGGAGCCGAAGTGGCGCGTAGGGAAAGGCTGTAAAATAACGACCTTATAATTAACTATGAACAGGAGATCGAGCAGTACCAAGTGCAATAAAATAGTAGTGAACAACGGTATATTATAGTTAAGTATGATAAAAGTAATACGGGATATATATAATTAGAAGAAGAAGTAACTGTAGGTAAGGGAGAAAAATCAGGATAGAGGAGGTAGATGTTAGCGTACTATTACCACCCGACAGATGTAAAGTACTAACTGTAGTGAAAATACAGTATTATATATACTATAATGTGTAGGACAGGACATTGAAGGTGAAAGTATATAAATATAGAAAAAAGTATATATATATTAGGAAGTCGAGAGGAAGAAAGAAACGCTCACTGTTAGGTTACCAGGAAACCGAAACTTATTGCGGACGAGAAGAATAATCCGTACTTTTAACTATTAGGTATATATAATAGAGTAGACGGAAGGACTGTAGTATGGAGACGTGGTTAGTATAATTATAAGGGAAAGATAGTATACCTTTACCCAAAGGCCTGGATATCGTAAGACGTAATGAATAAAGAAATGTGTACATGCAAGATATTAGTATATAGTATAAAAATATAAGATAGCAGTTATGAGCTACAGTGGATATATTGAGTGAGATAGAAATAAATGTGGGGGGGGGGGCTTATGGATATAGGTATATATTTAGTGAGCAGAACGACGTATGTGCATAGTATAGTAAAGTATAGGGATATATATAAGAGACTCTGATAGTATAACGATAAAAGAGAAGGTGATGACAAGTATATATAGAGAAAAGTGAAAAGTGAGTAATAGTGTTAACGGGTTATATAGTATTACATCTGTCTTGTGTACTTAGAGCTGATGAGAGGAGTGCGTAATAAAGGGCATGCTACTGGCACGAGCGAGAGAAACGTTCTTAATAGAACTGACTCGCAAGCTACTCGACGTTGTGGGTAGTGATGTGGACTTTTGTCTTCCTGTTCACATAGGCATTTGAAATGATTGATAATTATTCACCTATGAACAGAATCAGAATATGCGGCCAATATAGGTATGGATACGATACTCAAGTGAGATGCTATTTAGCGTATAGTAGAAGGGAATACTATATTAAGAATAAAGTAGTATTGCAATACACGTAAACGAGGAGAATAAGAATTAAAGAAAGCAGATATGATACATGAGTGAGGGAATGAACGCGTACCGTAATAGAGCGGGATGAACTGGGAGAAGGCATCCGATGAAGGGGGGCAAAGAAGAGGGATGGGAGTTAGAAAGTAAGGCCAGGGAGGATAAAACAGTTATATATTAATGATACAGAGGATATAATAATCTATATAAGTATATATAGATCACTAGATAGAGATAAAAATATATGTCAGTACATAATAGATAGGTGATAATATTATTAGTGACGGAAGAACTAGCGAATGTGTAAAATAAATTTGTTGACGCTGTTTGCGGGATGCGGATGCGGATCTTAACAGTACGCTAAGGATGGAGCAGTCGGTTTTGAATGCGATGTAAAATGTGAGATATCCTGTCATAATGAGTATATATAGGACAGATGGGGAGGATGCGGATGGCGGGCGATTGGCGGTAACCAGTAGCTGTGTCCTTATACTTCTTTGGATGGGAGTAGGTCACGATGAATTAAAGAGTGATGATAGGGACTATTATATAAGTGGTATATAGGTGAGTAATAAAGTGGCTCAGTATGTATATAGTATAGAATATAAAGTGAGTAGAAAACGTTAGTATAGAGTTATATAAGGGATGATAGTATATATAATAAAATATAGATAAACGGACTATAGGTCTGTAGTGTATAGTATGGAAACTTATAGGGCTGAGCGGAAGTATAAATAGTATGTCTGGTAAGATAAGTAGTGAAAATGAGTAACTGTAGTAGTATATTACAGAGAATGAAGCAAAATTATCACACACGTAGTTGCGACGGGTGCGGTAGAGGCCTTATTCAAGGAATAAGAAGAAGGAAAAATCAAAGTAGTTAAAGGTGGAAAGCCGGAATTAAACGCTATATGAAAAGCAACGACCCACGAAAGCATAACGGCCAAACTCGTATAGGGTAGATACGACGCAGACGTTGTGGTGATTATAATGAGACAGAGGAAAGGAGAGATTTTAATAAATGACAAGTGGAGCGACAAAAACAGGATAAGATGGATAACTGAGTTCCACAGATAAAGAAAGAATTGGAAAGAAGGAGCACCACAACAAATTGAGTCTGGGATTTTCAATGCTCACGCAAAGTTCAATGCGAGGCATGGCACCCCTTGCAAGAGAATTTGAAAAGTAGGGGACGTTAAATTAGTCTCTTAGTTAGAGCTAGACTCTATCATATAGGAGTATGGTTATGGAGCCATTGAAATACCCCCCGCGCGAAGGATCGGTGAGCGAACTAGTACGGTTCCAAAAACACGAGGCGAATAATGCGCCCTTATATAAACATGAGTAGTGTGGCGAAGAAAAAATATGCCTTTTGGCTTTTTCCTCGACCCCAGCTTCTTTGAGGCCACTTAGCAACCTTGTTGATATGAGTTTCCACAGTACAGAATATATTTTTGATTATGCGTCTCAGACCAGAGAGAATGTTATGAAAGTTGTCTATACAGCGCCCTACACACACTTAACACACCTCTAAGAAACAAAACAGACATGATTTATATAGAAAACAAAAAATAGTGAAAACAACCACTTAACTCACCCAGTGGCCAGCAGCGTGTTGTGTCTCGAACGTGCCAAACCCGACCCAAGAGACGAGATGTAGAGAGAAAAAGCATAATGCAGTTGTCAAAAGCACGCTCTTGTACCACTATCTCACGACTGAACAAAGTACATGTATGACAAACAATTGCCCTCCATCACAAGGACCAAAACCGCATCCAGGTCCGCAAGACTACGCACCATCCAAAGTCTGAAAGACCGAAGACGCAACTTCTGCAATCGAACAGAAGAACCCAGAAGCACAGAGCAAGATGTTCACAATCGAAATAGAGTATATAAATAACGAATTGTGCGAAGAAGAGCTTTGAGTACAAGAGGTATCAAACCAACAGGCAACTAAAGAGTGAACGGCCACGCAATTAGAATAGTACAAACTGAGTAGGAGCACTCCACAGTTGATGAAATCAAGCAAAGTTGGAATGACAAAAGTGATAGGTGTAAAGACAGAACCTTTTGTAAGAAACACACAGATCCAGACTTAACAGGAGGAAGGCATTGTACAGCAATTCGTCCATCCAACGGGTTCAAAGTCAGGCACTGATATGGCGCAGACGAATCACCAGACGAGAACAAACGGATGACAAGACGTCAAGCAAAGAGAAGGAGGAAACTCAGAAGAAGGCAAGGAGAGCGGAGACCATCCACACCAAACGGGAAGATAGGTGGGCCACGCAACTAGCCATACTACTCAGAAGTATCCAGAATAGCTTTGGCGTTGATGGTGAAATATGTCAAGAGGAGCAGCTCCACCACACACAACGACCTACGACCCATACGTCAACCTTAAGAGGAGTCACAGGAAAAACACTATGTTAAATCACAGCATAATTATGGGCGATAACCAAGCCCCGGAAACCGGGGGCTCACTTGGCTCAGAGTATGTTCACTCACGTTGTGTGACCTCAGAGCGTCGAAAAGCCATACTGATGATCTGAGCAAAGAAGCGTCAACACGAGACTCCAGGTCGGAATGGATCAAAGACAACTGCAAGGAGTGTAATCCACAAAGTCCATTTATAGAATATTTCGATAGAACATAAAAGACAAAGGTTATAGGACAGGAGTATCAGTTCAGAAGAGAGATCACGAGCAGCTGCCCATTTAGGCATGAATTGGTCGGAATATGTGGGAACATTCTCGAAGAACGAACTGAGGAAACGGAATAGTGTGTGAAGGATATTGGAAGTAAAGTTTTGTGAAAATAATTCAGTTTTAGCAATAAGAAAAACAGTTGTGGAACAGACGGAGAAATACCAGCAGGGCCACTAGCCTTCCCCTGACGTTCATAGATCTCACGAATCCCATGCAACCCCGGATGCATTGCGTAATCACGGGGAAGAGGCATACGGGAAAAACAAGGCCTGATAAGAGAAAGAAGAAGCACGGAAAAGAAGGATGTCCTCTCTCGAATATGAATGGACGATTAAACATTCTCACACGTGGGATATATACGAACCGGGAGGATGGAAGTGTCTCTCTCGATGGAGAAAGAAGATTTAGTTAATTTATAATATATAATATTATATACACTTAATAGATATATAATAATATTATATATGTTGGCGATACCTATTGAATAAGTGAAAAGATCACTCACTCACTATAAAGATATAGTATATATAGTTTAGAATAGGTAAATAAAAATTTAAATAGGAAAAAGAAAAACTACTTATAATAAAAAAGAATTGTTATATAAAAAAAAATAATATAATAATAATAATAACATATAAGAAAATAGTATTTAATATAATATATATAGTAAAGCTATATATATATGAATAATATGAATAAAGGATAAATGAAACCAAATATATTAATAATATATATTATAATATTAGAATATATAATAATATTATATTAATATAAATATTAGTAGATAGGACATAAGACAGACAATGATTGGATATATTATTAAAATTGAATAAATAATATATCATATAATGAATAATATGTTTAATGAAGGTTATATATATATATAAGTAATTAATATACAATATTAATATTAGCGAGTAATAATAATATAGATAGTATAATGAAAGTACCTACGTAAGATATAATATATATAATAATATATTATAATAAGAAAGTATATATAGTATATACTTTTAAGAATAAGTATATATATGTATATAAGTTGAATAATAATACTAAGTAGATATAATAGTGATATATATTATATAGTAATATAAGTTATAGGGACCTATTCAGAAACGAAATCATAAAAATCTATTCCCGAGAAGAAGAAAGGGTAAGAAAAGAGAATTCTCATAATTGACCAAAATAATATTATTTATATTATATAATTAAATTCAAAATCAAATGTATAAAAACATCGTCTATCAACATTACACTCAACATACCTCATTTTTTAAAAGAGGATGCGAGATATGCGTGAATTCGTAATGCACACGGCTATAACGAATGCGGGATGTGCACAGTGTTAGATGAGAATTGCGGAAGGATAGAAAGGAATGCAGGAGGATAAAGAAGAGAATAGGAATATCAGATGGCGGATGTACAATTTGTGTGTAGGGAGAGAAATGTATCACGATCAAAGCATGCGTGGGAGTCGACGGCGAGAGAGGTGTCCCCAGAGATGCGGAAGAAGACTGGTGATCAGGGATGTCAGTGTCCACATCACTACGTAATATAGGTGAGTATAGAGTGAGATAAAGAAAATAGATGAGATAATATAGAGCAGAGGTGAAATATATAAAGAAAGATATGTGAATAGGATAGATATAGATATATATATATATGAGAAATATGTATATTATAAAGTATGGTATTGAGTATATATAAAGAGTACTGAAGGGAGATGAGTAATATTTAAGCGCTGTGATTGGCTGTTGTACATTGATGACGCAATAGATATTAGCAAAATAAGAGAGGATAAGAGAGAAATAATAATAAGAAATAATAAAGATACCCTTATATATATAAAAAGTACTATATTAAATAGCTATTAATTATAATATAATTATGAAGAAATAGAAGGATATGATACTATATGAGAGTCAGAGTTGATGAACATAAAGAGAGAAGATAGAGTAGCGATAGAAAGGAAAGTATGAGTAATAGAATAGAGAGTAAAGTACCATACGTACGAAGCATAGAGACCGGACTTATACACTATGAGAGAGTAGTAGATAGAGTATATAAGAGATATGAGAAGATCGAGAGCACCGAGTGTAAGTAGACGATAGAAGAGGATAGAGTAGTAGAGAGAGAGAGAGAGATGTAAATATTTAAATACCAAGATATTGAAATAAAATTATTAAGCTCAGAGTAAGAGAGAAGACGTAGCAGTCGAATATGAGAAAGAGGAGAAGTAGATACGAGTAGTGAGATGAAAAGTGATGAGATGTTAAGAAATATATACCACGAGATAAGTAGTATAGGATAATATATCGCTATATATATATATTATGAAGTAAGAGAGAGGAGACGTACAGTGAGGAGAACGCGTGAGAGATAGAAGAGACGAGAGAGAAGAGATATAGATAGTGAAGATATATACTAGTGATAGAGATGAGAGAGTGAGAGAACTCAGACTAGAGAAGGAGAGAGATCATATCAACTTACCATATTTAATGAGAAGGAAGTAATTAGTTTAATTATTCTATAATTAAAACATATTATCATAACTTAGTTACTTTTAAAATGAGTGATAAAATGATGTGTATTGCATAAATGATGCACAAATAACTTTAAAAATATTTACATATAAATACTTATTAGTAGTACCCTATATAGATAGTATTATACTCACATATAACCTATAATTGAGTATTCACTCACTATATCCACACTACATGTACTAATATAATAATACCCGATCACTATACTATATTATAATACTATACTATAATTTTTTTTACATAACATGATTATATATATACTATATATTATAATAATATATGCTAACGTATTATAGTTTTCACATCAATAAATACTTGTACACCTTAAATAAAATAATACTATTCTAATCATTACTCTCTCTAAATATCTTATATAATATATAAAGTAGATTTTATACTTAGTATATATATATTTACATCCGACTCAATCCACTTTCTTCGGTCTCCCAGCCGGTCTTCGGCCAACAACTCGCCACTATACATCCGCTTAACCAAACCGACTATCATCATCCTTTCCACTATGACCAAACCATCTCATAGCTATCCCAAACCACTCATTTACCCCTTTGCTCACACCACACAACTCTCTAATACGTTCATTCCTAATTATATTAATTCTTCTCACACTAGCTATACTGCCCTTGATATATATAAAAATAGATTACACATGATTATATATCAGTAGAATACATATATATATATATATGGAACGTTATAACTCTATATATTATATATTATTAATATACTATACTTTAAGCCTAGTAATACCTATTACTTCAATTAATAACAATATATTACATATATATATAATATAACAAAGACACACATAGGGTAACACATAATATAACTTTATCATTTTATCCTATATAAATTTATTTATATTAGAGTACTAAAAAATCCTATAAAGATAATATTTAAGACTATATCTAATTTCGGTGTAGTCTCTTGCAGGTTTTCCCTCCATACACCTATATATATATACACTGCCAATAATTATACAAAACTATATATATATACTAGACATAACATATATACTATCTCATCTGTCATAATATTATATACTAGCCTCACGTTCTCACCTTACTTCATATATATATCACAACATACTATATAATAACCTCACTAATATGAATAAATGTAAACTTCAGACACTTGTTCCAGCTGCTTCAATATACTCATATCATATTAATAACATAGAACTGCATACATCATATTAATAAGTAATATAACTAGTTACACTCACTATCCAAACCTAATTATTAATAAGACTACTCATTAATATTATTAACTCTATAAATTACTTAACTAGATTTATACTGTATATATTTTCAAAATATATCCTATATTATCATATTATTAACTAAAAACCTACTAGGCTCTCTTAAATCTCTCAATAAACTATACTATCACAATTATACCTTGCGTTACAAAATTATAACTAGCGTATCATTCAGTATAAAATTTCGAACCATACACAAACCCCATGTTAAATAACTACTTAAATAAGTCTTTAAAGTTATATATAGATACCTAGGCATATATAAATAGAATATATATTAAGGTATTATATATAATAGTATAGTATATATTTCTTCTTTTAATCAGCCTTGGGTCAAATCATCGTCTCTTTACCTTTGTTGGGAGTAGGATATTCTCTTTTGTTCCCATATACTACCACCTTGTCTTCTTTTCTACTATCGTCGATCGAATTTGCGATGTCTTATTTTAATGGAAGTAGTAAGGGGTACGACTTCGGCAATCAAGCTGCGAAATCCGAAGTGCAAAACACCGTGATTTTGCAAATGTTGCAACCAACATTTTGCAACATTAGATTTTGACTTTTGAGACGTCAGAATTATAGGGTATTCTCATATTCCAGCGTTGAGGACACATTTCACTGGTAAGTTGCATGGTCCTGTAAAATAGCGACGCAGAAAAAATCCAAGTCATGTCAGCAGCTTGACTTGGATTATCCGCAAACCTCGTTGGATTTTGTCACTTAACGTGTTAAAATTAGGGTTTTTAAGGGTGGTAAGACCTAATTTATTGTATGGAGACCATTTCCTGAGTTTTTAACCGGAATTTAATGGGTTTAACCCACAAATAATGCGGGAGTTTTCTGTTCTTAGAAGGTTTTAAATGATAAGTACCATTTCTAATGATACTAATCGATTTATCTAGGCCATTTATCCCCAAATCGATTTTTAAATCGTCTTTCTATGTGATCTGGTTAGGTTTCCTTTTACAATACAATCGACAAAAAATCCAACTCGAAGAAATGAGCCCAATATGCTAGGATTAAAATTCGATAGTACGTGAGTAGTGTTTCGATTTTGGTAAGCACAATGTTATAAATTTGAGGGGTATTAGTTTTTTTTTTAGTTTAAATCCCCCACCTCACCTATTACCCTCTTTTAATGAGGTAATCTCTTTGATAGACGAGGTTACTTGGTTATGACTCATCATTAAGAGGTGAGCCCACCCCCCTTTTAAGTTGTAATTTCTCGTACGTCCAGTTCCGGAGCAGGAGTTGCCAGTTTAAACATATTGTTTTCTGTTGCGATAAAAGAGAAGCAAATGCCTCTAACGCCCCATTTTTCTAATTTTCTTATTAGTATGCCTGTGTCAATGGCCTGTGTCAATGGTATCAAAATCCTTTGAGTAATCCAAAAATACAGCAATTGTAAACTCCTTTCGAACTATACTGTTATTAACACCGTGTAGAAAGGAGAGAGCTGCGTCCTCTTCCACTCACAAACCAATACTGTTGGGAATAAAACAATGAATTTTTTAAAATATATTCTGTCGGCCTATTTATCAATCAGCATTTCAAATATTATAGTTATCGAAGGTAAAATCGATATGGGGTCATAGGTTTTTCACTCCCTCACGTGTTTCAGATTTATACAAGGGTACAACTCTGGCCACCTTCAAAACATCAGGAAACAATCCTTAGAAGATACATTCATTAAATAGAACTGAAAGAACCTTGCTCAGTTCTCCAGTTGTCATTTTCAAGATTCTTGCCCTGGAGGTTGGAAGTGTGAAAATTTTTGTCTTTCAATTTGTTAACGATGACGTAATGCTTCACAAGAGTACATGGCATAAAACTAAACCGAACGCGCGTAGGTGCAGAATATTTGAAAACGAATGAATTTTGAACATCCGGTAATTGAGCTCTCTGGTTGGCGAAAGTTTGTAAAAAATGGTGATTAAAAGTGACCGCTATTTTAACTCTCTGTCAGTAAACCTTTCTCACTACTATCAACTAGTAAGTCAATCTCTGAATTTATTATCCTTCTTGAGAATACCGTTAATACTCTCCATAATTAGCAGATTCGTTTATTCGCATGATTAAAACTTATTTCTATGAATGCATCTTCGGTTCAAATTCTTAATGTACAGTTAAGTGAATTTTGTATATACTTTAAAATGCTCAAAGTTGGTTGATTCCCTTCTATAAATGTTTTAAATAGTGATATTTTTTTTTCTACACGTGACAGAAGCCTGGGAGTTATCCAGGCGACTGTGTAAACAGACCGCATGGTTAACCCGTTTGCTAATAATTGGGAAAAGATCAGACATCAAATTCTTCAATGACTCTACAAATCCTGAAAATGCATGGTCAATGTCATAATTCGGTGTATACGAAAGAATACCCTCCTTTAGCGAGATTGATTTCTCTTGTGTGTTTAAAACCGACAGCATTTTTTACTACTTTTCTAATTTTAATTTTGTCATCTAAATTGTTATAAAAATTGTTGCCAATGGCACATATTGTTGGAAAATGGTCCGAAAGTGGATAGTTTAAAACTTAATTCTGCATGGAGTAAGGCATATTTCTCCAGACATGATCCAATAAGGTTTAAAAATTTCTACCAAATAATTATTTTGAAATTCTCTAACCGCAAGAAATTTGTTATAACATTCAAATCGCCGCAAATTACACATTTATTGTTCAGATTTAGTTTGCTGTGAAATATTTGAGAAGTGTTTGTTAAAATCGACAAGGCTTCTATTCTTCTATATTGCTCAACCAAGGAAATAAGACATTTTATCAACAGTGAGTTCAACAAATAACGACTCAAAGGTGTTATCAACAAGGCAGAAATCAGTCAACAAGAAGCATTTTAATTTAGATTTGTAATATAAAGAGATGAAACCTCCGTATTGTTCCAGATATATATGGTATGATAGAAAATCTAAAATGGTGGAACCAATGTTAGAGTCCTCAGTGAGCCAGGTCTCTGAAAGAATAATTATAGAGAAGTCAACCTTCAGTCTCTAGAAGACCACAATTCGTTGAAATTTTTTTGTGTTTCTCATATTTAGTGATATAATATTTATTTTAAAATTAAGTTCCTGCGTCTAATTAAGGTCATCGAAACTTCGATTATCTCTGTATTTAGATGCTGGTTTTTTCTTCCGATTCACCTCCAGTTCCTGATGCATGCATCACAAAAAGCACGGTAAGAAAGAGTTAGGGCCTTGTGGCGTTCAAGTATATAACCAAATGCAACATGAACAACGTGAACATTCAATGAATGGCATCGATTACATATTTCAATAATAATAATAATAATAATAATAATAATAATAATAATAATAATAATAATAATAATAATAATAATAATAATAATAATAATAATAATAATAATAATAATAATAATAATAATAATAGCATAAATAATAACTAAAAATAATAACAATAACAATAATAATAAAAAAATAAAAATAAATATAATAATAATAATAATTAATAATAATAATTAATAATAATGAATAATAATAATAATAATAATAATAATAATAATAATTAAAAATAATAAGAATAATAAATAATAATAATAATATTTAATAATAATAATAGCATAAATAATACTAAAAATAATAACAATAAAATAATAATAAAAAAAAAATAGAAATATAATAATAATAATAATAATAATAATAATAATAATAATAATAATAATAATAATAATAATAATAATAATAATAATAATAATAATAATAATAATAGCATAAATAATAACTAAAAATAATAACAATAATAATAATAAGATAACAATTAATAATAATAATAATAATAATAATTAATGAATATAATAATAATCATAATAATAACAACAATAATAATAATAATAATAATAATAATAATAATAATAATAATAATAATAATAATAATAATAATAATAATAATAATAATAATAATAATAATAATAATAATAATAATAATATAATAATAACTAATAATAATAATAATAATAAAATAATAAATAAGTAATAATAAAAATAAGAAAAGAAATCACAGAAATAAACATATTCTTAAAGATAATAACAATATCAGAATAAATCATTTTTGGAAAAATAGAAAATAGAAATAGAAATAAAATAACTAATAATAATAATAATAATAATTATAATAATAAAAATAATAATAATAATAATAATAATAATAACTAATAATAATAATAATAATAATAATAATAATAATAATAATAATAATAATAATAATAATAATAATAATAATAATAATAATAATAATAATAATAATAATAATAATAATAATGTCTTGAAGGATCGATCTTGATGGGGAGTGCTTCCTTAACTTTTAAAGGAAAGAAAATCTGAAGGAGCGACTCTGAGAGAAGAAGTCCGCAACTCTTTATAGGCCCCCCCCCATTTTGACTGTGGTTCCCGTGTCTTAATTTTAAAGGGTTATAAATTAAATTTATGGTTTTGGCTTATGACATTGCATTTCGAATGAGGGGAATTGTTTCCCATTGACGACTTGGGGTCATTTTGTGGAGAGATTTTGTGTTCAAATTTATTTTTGGCTTTAATAATACTTTCTAATAATAATAATAATAATAATAATAATAATAATAATAATAATAATAATAATAATAATAATAATAATAATAATAATAATAATAATAATAATAATAATTTCAATTTCAATTGTTCATAATTTGCACAGCACAGTGACATAGTTTCTTATTTTCCCCCCAGCCCCTCCCCCCCCAAAAAAAGAAAAGGGAAAGAAAAGAAAAGAAACATTTGTGAGCGGAACAAAGTAAATATTACTTTATGTTTACATATTAATAAATTTTTACTTTTTTATTTACATTGATAGTAATTAATGACTAAAATATACCTGGTTTACATATGCAATTGCATCTTAATTAAATAAAACTACACTCTATTCTGAAATAGGATTGCTGGAGGGAAACGCACTAATAATAATAATAATAATAATAATAATAATAATAATAATAATAATAATAATAATAATAATAATAATAATAATAATAATAATAATAATAATAATAATAATAATAATAATAATAATAATAATAATAATAATAATATAGAAATTCTATGTCAGCTTTTGTTTTTATATAAGTTTTACTTTTAACTTCTAATTCTCTAAATATTTTTTTCTGATTTTCATTTAATTTTCTTAATACTAGTCTAGAAAATAGTTTACAAAGAAAATAAGAGGGCATATTTTAAATTTATTAGTTTCTGACCGGTTTCGTCCGTAAACTTCGGACATCTTCAGAGTTTCGATTCTAACATTTGAATGAATTATAATACAAGATTTACAAAATTTAAAATTACAATTAGATTTTAAATTTTTTTGCATTTCATATTATATTTAATTTAAGTGAAAATACGAAAAAACTTTATTTAATGTCTTGGTTTTAAATGGTTAATGTAGTTGAAGCCTCAGCTATTTTTAGTTTTTGAGCTTCGCATGAGGAGTGCAAAATTTTGAATGACTGTGAGATATCAGGTATAGTTGTTTTGTTATGTTCCGTGAATAAATGTTCGTATATTTTACTAGGTTTAAAGCGGTGCTGGTATGCCCTATCTGTTAATCTATTAGTCGTGTAACCAATATACGTCGACGTACAGTCAGACTCGGGACATGCGAATTGGTACACGACATGGTGATTAACTGAAAGGGTATCCTTAGTAGAGAAGCAGGATGAAGTTTCTTGTTTTGGGGTATAGTTTAACTGTGATTTTGTGTGCTTGTAGATTTAATGTGAGTGTTAATAATGCCACGTAGGCATTTTTCCTCTTTATAAACTTCATATGCAAAAGACTTTGATAAAGAGGAAAAATGCCTACGTGGCATTATTAACACCCACATTAAATCTACAAGTAACACAAAAATCACAGTTAAACTATAAAAACTATTATATACTTTCACATATATATCTTCCATAGTAAGGATACCCTTTCAGTTAATCACCATGTCCTGTACCAAATTCGCATGTCCCGAGTCTGAATATATGTCAACGTATATTGGATTACATGACTAAAAGATTAACAGATAGGGAAACTATATTACCACCGCTTTTTAAACCTATATAATATAAATAATAATAATAATTCACGGAACATAACAAAACAACTATACCTGATATCTCACAGTCATTCAAAATTTTGCACTCCTCATGCGAAGCTCAAAAACTGAAAAATAGCTGAGGCTTACTACATTAAACATTTAAAACCAGACATTAACATAAAGTTTAACGTATTGTCACTTAAATTAAATATAATATGAAATGCAAAAAAATTTAAAATCTAATTTGTAATTTTAATTTTGTAAATCTTGTATTATAATTCATATCAAATGTAGAATCGAAACTCTTGAAGATCCGAAGTTTACGGGACGAAAAAACCGGTCAGAAACTAATAAATTTAAATATGCCTCTTATTTTCTTTGTAAACTATTTTCTAGACTAGTATTAAGAAAATTAAATGAAAATCAGAAAAAAATATTTAGAGAATTAGAAGTTAAAAGTAAAACTTATATAATAATAATAATAATAATAATAATAATAATAATGTAATAATAATAATAATAATATATAAGAATAATAATTCAGAAGTCATAATAATACCATAATATAATAATAATAATTAATAATAATTCAAGAATAGTAATGATAATGATAATGATAATAATGGTAATAATATTAATTACAATCATAATTAATGAATAATAATAGTAATAATTTGTTTTTAAGCATATTATTCATAATATGTAAGTAATAATATATTAAATTAATAATAATTAATAATAATAATGATTAAATCATGACAAATAGAATATAATAATATGGTTACATATGCAATCGATGTAATAATAATAGTGTAATATAATAAAATAAAATAATAATAATGAATAAAATAATATACTAATAATAATAATAATAATAATAATAATAATAATAATAATAATAATAATAATAATAATAATAATAATAATAATAATAATAATAATAATAATAATAATAAAAAAATAATAATATAATAATAATAATAATAATAATTAATAATAATAATAATAATAATTAATACATACCCCAATAATAATAATATATAATAATAATAGATAATAATAATTAATAATATTAAATCAAGAATAATAATAATTAATAATAATAATAATAATAATAATAATAATAATAATAATAATAATAATAATAATAATAATAATATTTAACGCAGTTGCAATATTTTGAAAAATATTTTACATAGTACTTTCCAACGTTATTATAATTCATTTTTATAATTCTTGAAAAGGGGCTACTATATGCAACACAGCTTTGTGTTCTTTGATTCTCAATTATAATACTAAGTATTTGTGTTGACAATTTAGATAGAGTAAGAAGTGAATGAAAGGAGATGTAAGTGGACTGTATATTGTTTGTGATACTCTTTAATTTGTCAAAACATTTTCCCAAAGTCCTCACCTTCATTCATCATTCTCTGATAATGCTATCATTCGAATAAAGAGATTGAAGGGAGGATTCTTTAGCCAATTTGAAGTATAGTATTTGTCATAAAAATATCATGGAATGGTTTAGATAATAACATGTAAATGAGTTTATCTATAACTGTAGTTATTATACATATAAGGGAGATACGAATGATTGATGAAAGACCAATCAATCACGCATTTCTACTTTCGATCAGGAAGAGAAGAGTCAACAGCAGATCCCTGAAGGGGATCGAGAAAGCCCCCTACGCCCGCCGAGCCATGCAACTATCTCAGCGTCCTGATATAGTGCATCAGTGTACCTTTAGATAGAAGGAAGCCAGAGATAGCATGCAACAGATGTAAATCTTAGTTATGAAGGAAGAGGAAGGAAGGGGGTTAGTATTGTAGATGTTTCCCACAATAAAATAATGATTAGTTCCTAAGACAGACTACAATGTTTTTTATTGAAAGAGTAGTGTTGGTGAATCTACTGTATTAGGTATGGTTAACACGACTCCCGGTTGCAATAGCAGAGACTGAGTCGCGTTCTCACATATACCACATACACTCTCACTTCTAAAATTAATATAAGCTAAACGCTCGTGCGAGCACAATATATTTAATATATGTTAGGGGGACGATATATACAACCGACAAATGCCAGACCTAGTAGAGTAATGGGGTGACGTGTTCAATGGCTTTGCAAACCGGGTCGATCACTTCCAGTCGATTCGTTATTATAGCGAGAAAACAAAAAGGGATTTAACACTTACCACGTCAAGGCTCACATTAGATTAAAGACCAAACCTGAGTGAAAGCTCCAGAATAAGAGATTTCGTCCGAAAGAGTCGAAGACGTCGCGGTGATTACAATTAAGTACCAGGAGTAGCGTAAATTTCAACATTATTATCATGCATGAATGCTAGAGGAGATACATTAATATTAAAGTTTTGTTTTCACTTGAAAATGGAGAGGCAAATCCCGTGGAGTGTTCTTCATTTCTAGAGTGGAAACGAATCGGGTATTTGCTTCAATATTAAAATGCGGTATATACAGTTCAACGAACATAGACGCAATCCCTCACTCTGTTCGCGAAATCGGATTTCAAATATTTACAAAAACACAAATCTATCATCGTTGAAAAGCAATCTCGGGATCATCTCAATTTAAAGAAATGCACGAATGAATATTGCTACAATTTAAGATTAAAGATTCTAAAATTAAAGTAATTTATACACATTGAAATATACAGTATCTAACGTCACTTATATTTTCAGTACAAAAAATAATATCAAAGAGCGTGATTTGAGTCGGTACTTTAAATCACATTTTCACTCAGTATGAGTTCAGGAACAGAGTTCAACACTAAAGAAAAAAAAAAAAAACGATCACACCTTCTACCTAGAAGAATTCTGAAGAACTAACTGTTAAGACCAAGTCACCTCCTTACCCTGACGTGATGCTCCTCCTTCAGGGCATCTTAAGTCTTGTTCATTGGAGGGGATCCCTCTTCCGGGGTGTGTTCCTGCCCACCTTCTACCCAATCCGCGCCCCCTTCCGATCTATGGGAACAAATCTTTCCACTTTGGCTATGCCTAAATTTTGAAAATCCGTTGGCTGCTCGTGGTTTTCAAAACGAGAAAACCAGAGTTATTTAATATTCAACAACGACCACAATTTCCTTTCTTTAGAGAAGATCCATTAGTCTTGGTCATGTTCTTTAGACAAAACCTCCTCGACTTACTTTATAAACAGACCTTCACTTGTCTGTTACCGACTACAAGCTGTCGGTTCTCCCTTTCATTGTCTGTTAACCAGGCTGTTAACCAAGCGAAAGAGAACAGACTTTGCCTTTTAAGTAACATTCGTTCGGGTCTTAGTTGTTTACACATGCGAAAATTCGTTAGAAGAAGTCGACAGCTATTAATGGCACCTCGTTGGTTTTGAGAAAAAGGAAAGTTCCTTTTATTTTATTTTTTCTCGAAACATTAAACTCCCCCCACGGGAACCCCGCCCCGGCATCCTATCCATTGTCTCCGCAGGCAAGGAAGGCAAACCCGGGCGAAGTCAAGGGGGACTTAAAGAGATGCGGGGGTTGGTAGGCAGTGGGCTATTCTTCGTCGGAAAGAATAGCCCGTATCCTCTGCTTGGCCAATATGTGCGCTCGCCGTGAGGGTCTCTCCGTAGGAGAGACCGATGCCTGAGGAGCTTCGAGTGGTGGTGGCGGATCTGAGGGATCGAACATGTTGGATCGTATTTCCAGAGGATACAAGTGGATGACAGCCCTTGTTATTTCACCTCGACTCGTGCTGAGCAACACCGAGCGGGTGTGCCCATCGGGGGAAGTGTAAAGGGTTTTGATGATGCCCAGTTTCCATTTTAGACGAGGACCATCGTCCTCAATTAGAACTACGTCTCCGACCTTAACGTCAGGGCGGTCGGAGACATTCCAAGATTGTTTCAGGCTGAGCAGATAGTCTTTGCTCCAAGCAGACTGAAACTTAGCTATGAGGGAAAGTAAATACTTGTACCTCTTGTTAACCTTCCCCGGGTCCCTGTAGGTGGCATCATGTTCTAGTAATTCTTCAGGGACAGGAAGGGTGTTCAGCTTGTACCCCATCAACAAGTGGGAAGGAGTGAGGGGCTCCTCGCAGTGGAGCTCGTCGCCCACGTAGGTGAGGGGTCGGCAGTTGACCACCGATTCCACCTCCGCAAGCACCGTATTGAACTCTTCATAGCTAACTAGAGAGGTCTTGAGGGTCTTCCGAAGATGGGTCTTGGTCAGTCCGATCAAACGTTCGAAGAATCCGCCGTAATGACTGCTTCTAGCGGGATTGAATCTCCATGTGATGGAATGCTGGGTTAGGAAGTCCTTCACGGAGGGCCATATGTCCCTTAAGTGCTGGGATGCTGCTTGGAAATACGTTGCGTTGTCAGAGTATATTACGGAGGGTGTTCCTCGTCTCCGATAAACCGACGTAACGCTCTCAAAAATGACTCGGTGCTGTTGTCAAAGACTAGTTCCCTAAATGTATCGCTCTAGTCACAGCGCAAGTGAACAAAACCACATAGCTTTTGGTAACTTCGTTCCTAGGAACTTTGACATTAAAATAGCCTGTGAGGTCCACTCCGATTACCGTAAACGGTTTGCTTTCTACCACTCGGGAACGAGGCAAGGCAGCTAGTGGCGCCGAGCGAAAGTGTGCAGCTTGTAAACGTCTACAAAGACCACACGGGCGTATCACTTTCTTCACCGTTGTCCTCATCCGAGCGAAATAGAACCGCTGACGGACAATCGACACGAGTTCTGAAATACCAACATGGTGGTTTGTTTGGTGAAGTTGCCATATGATGAGTCGGGTGAGATGTGAGTCTGATGGCAGCAGCATAGGAAACTTTGCGTCGAAAGGTATCATCGCATTGCTTAATCTCCTGTCGCATCTGAGGACTCCATCTACTAGCTTTAGGCTCAGTTGCTTCACCAAGTTCGTCAAAGGTAAGGAGTCTCGGAGGCACGTAACTTCGGGTAGGTAGTGTTCCCTCTGTAGCCCCCGAATCCAGTAGAGTTCCGCGTTACTTCTCTCTTCTATGGAAATCAAATGGGAGAATTCGGGCCGAGAGACGGACCGGGTCATAGGGAGCTTCTGCCTGGATTTTCTCAAGTTCTCGATGAACCTGTGAACCAGGGCGGTGATCCGTATGATCTTGTTGAGAGAGGAATAACGCTCTAAATCGAAGATGGGAGCCGCTTTCGGTACCGCGTGGTGGAAGCGGCTACTGTGACCTCGTTCGTCTCCGTAGGCCCTTCACAGAGAGAAGGGTGTTCGGTCCAGACGGGCCAATTTGGAGGGTTTGTAAGCCAAGGGGGGCCTTTCTTCCATAAGTCCGTGAATACGTACTTATAACTCACGCCTCTAGACGCCGCGTCGGCGGGGTTGTCTTCTGTAGGGACGTACCGCCACTCGGCTGTCGGCAGGTTTCTACGGATTTCATCGACTCTGTTCTGGTTGAAGAGGGGGAGCTGCTTGGAGGAGAATATCCAGCGCAACGCCACCTGGCTGTCACACCAGCAGTAGATCTTAACTATCTCTAGCAAATCCTTGTAGGCGTCGATAACAAATTTAATGATTCGGGAGGAGAGTAGAGCTCCCATTAGTTCCAAACGCGGGATCGTGAGTTCTTTCATGGGTGCAACTTTCACCTTCGCCATAAGAAGACTGGCGATGGGAACGCGTTCTCCCATTGATACAGCGTACACCGCAGTGGCATAGGCTGCGCCCGATGCGTCTGAGAAGGCATGAAGTTCCACCTTTCGAGCAAAAATCAGCTGTCTTGGTATCGTTAATTGCAAACAGCGTTGTAGATGGTCGGCGATTGAAATCCACTCCTTTCGGTGTTCGACGGAAATGGGTTGATCCCAGCTGAGTTTTTCCCTCCATAATTTTTGCAGGAGAATTTTACCTCGAACAGCCACTGGGGACAAGATGCCCAGTGGGTCGAATATGGAAGCGAGGTTCTGCAGAATAGCCCTCTTGGTAGCCGCTTCCGAGGCGACAACTTTGAGGGGGTAGGAGATGGTGTCCTCGTTCGTATCCCACTCCATACCCAAAACCTTAATCGTAGTGTCTTCGGCGGCCGCCTTGTTCTCTCGAAACTTTACGTTCGCTTCTTGACAATTGGACACCCATTCTCGTAAGTTGAGACCGGCTTTTTCGAAGAGGGACCGGGACTGAAGAAAGAAATCTTCTACTCCTGCTTCGGTGTCGAAGGTACCGAACAGATTGTCCACATAGATTTGGTTCAAAATCACGTCCTCGTAGTCGGTGTCTGAGTTTCGGACGTGGTGTTGAATGCAGGCAGCCAGCAAAAACGGACTGCAGGTGGCTCCGAATAAGACGGAAGTGAACCGATAGGTGACCAAAGGGCTTCTGGGGTCAGAAGGATCTTTCACCCACAAAAAACGCGTGGAATCCCTATCTTCCAACCTGAGACGTATGGCTAAAAAAGCCTTCTCTATGTCCGAGGATGTAGCGTAACGTCTCAACCGAATTTTCAGAAGGATCTTGGTCAAATCAGTGATGAGGGAAGGTCCACTGTGCAAGCACTGATTAAGACTAGGATTGTTAGAAGAACAATCAAACACTAGTCTCAGTGCTGTGGTGGACGAGGACTTCCGGACCCCATGATGGGGTAAATAATGCAGCTTAGCGTTAGGGTGGATCGGAGTAATAGGGGTCACCTCTTCAATGAAACCCCTTTCTAGTTGATCTTTGATAACATCGGCGTAACTTGCCATTAACGAAGCATCCCCTCTCAACCTTTTAAGGACGCTATACAAACGTCGCTTAGCCAAGGCGTAGTTGTCGGGAAGAGAGGGGTGCCTGTCACGCCAGGGTAACGACACTACGTAGCGACCATTTTCGAAGGTCAAGTTCTCTTCAAAGGCCTCCAGCGTGGTTTTTTCTGCTTTTGTGAATCGTTCATCCGGCAGAATTCCAATTTGGGATAGTGACCAGAGTCGATCTAAATCTGGCGTAGGGGGGCCTTCCTCCTCCGTTGGGAGGGGGTCCAAAATCGTAGGGGGGCATGAGCGCTCAGAGCCCCGGGGCGTCAGCAACATTCCATCTTCCAGCTGGGGGGAGGATGGAATTTCAATGGTCGGGGAGCGCTCGAGGTGATGTCATGATTCACTGTCCTCCGGTGGCCCCGGGTCGGTCCCATTCGCCCTCTGGAGGGGGGAATGGCCCAAGGCAACGTTGGTAGAGCAACAGGTAGTTCGAGTCACCGGGTCCGCTGTCTCACTCGTATCCTGTAGCCCTTCTTCCAACTGGAGGGAAGAAATAGGATGTGATTCAGCGGCTGGAGAGGTTGCTTCAGGACGGAGAAGCGAGTGGTCTAGACCCCGGAACGCCTTCGTCACACTTCCTGCCAACTGGAGGGGAGGAAAGTGCTGTTCCGTCTGATGACAAATAAGATCCGGTCTCCGTTCGTCGGTAAACTGGACTTCCGCTCTGAAAGCTGACACTACAGTTACTTGCGAGGCAGTGTTCTTCGAGGAAAAGGGTAGAGGTCCCCATATCATGTTGCCCACATTGGTCTTCATGAGGTCAACGCCGAAGTGGGACTCACACGACTTCAGGAATTTATTCATGTGGTCCACACCGATCAGGAGTTGAATTCCATCGACCACATCGCTGTCCGGATAAGGATGAGCAAGGTGGACATGTTGCCTACGAAGCATTCGGGTGGTTTTGACCAAGCCGGGAATCTGTAGATTAGATGGCAAGTGCTCCACCACAATAGCGGTGATGGGGATCGTACCTTCTTTCGTTTTGACTTGGAGGGTGACGACATCATGAGGGGCTGCTACGCCCCGCTGGTTGATTCCATTGATGGCGATAACGACCTGGGAGTGTGGTATGCATTGTAGTCTCTGTACTACTGATTTGGAAATTAAGGACTTCTGCGATCCGGCGTCGTATAGCGTTCTAAGAGTAAGGGTGTTAGTCCCACTGGATACAATCAAATCGGCCAACGGAAGCGCCATGCCTTTACCACCAGAACAAAGAGCGGCATAATGGCCCGAGGCGAGATCCCCTGAGGGTCCTGGGTCCTGCTGGTCTGTTTGCGCTCGTGGGCGGCTGCCAGTTCGAGAGATTGGTTGAGGACAAAATATGATGTGGTGGTCCGGTGCCCTGCAACGGAAACAAGCCCTAGTGTACTGACAGTCCGCCGTGGCATGGTTTTCCGCCATCTTTCACACCAGCCGCGACTCCTAACCACTGTTAGTCTCATCTCTGGCGTTGTAAGCATAGTACATTCAGATGGGAAGTGCTCCTCCTTGCAGAACCGACAACTTCGCTTGTCCGATCTGGCAGGGTTCTTGTCCTGCCTCGTTGGAGGTTGGATTTTGGGGATTGCCGGTTTATTTCCCGTGGTGCTTAACACTGTAGACACCTTCTGTTTGTTGGCACCACTCGGTCGTTTATCCGCGTAACCCCTCGAAGCTTCCTCCCTCCTTTGGAAGTCGGGATTGGTCTTAGGTTTGTTCGTGAAAGGTTTGGCGGCCTGCAAGAATCCGATGGCCTGGTCAACCAGGTCCAATACTGATTGGATTGTCCAGCTCTTACGCGCGTCGGTCCAAGGAATTCTGTCCTTAACTTCCGCTGGTAATTTGAAAGATAGCTGTGTCCCTAGGATAATGGAACAACCCCGACAGTCCCCAATCACTTCCTGGTTCTTCAGAGACTCTGTGAAGCAGGTCACGTCAGCTTTGAAACGAAAAAGATCGGCGTAAGTATTTTTAGGGCTAGGGAGCCCGCCTAGCCGGGCAATGAGGGTTTCTATGAGCTTTGACTTGTCGCCATAGTTGTTTTTGAGAAGAGATAGCGCGATGCTATAGTTTTCTCCCCTCACTGCGAACCCTGATATTAATTGTTTGGCATCTCCACGCAAGCTCTGGAGTAAAGCGTGGAGTTTTTCGATGGGATCATAATTATGTCCGTTAACCATGGCTTCGAACGACTCTATATAGCTAGCGAACTCCAGAGGGTCCCCGCCGAAGGTAGGTAAGTTCCTGGTGGGGGCCTTGAAAAGCGTGGGAGCCCGCCGACCCCCCGAACAACAAGAGGCTCTCGATGGTGAAGGGGATCGACTCGTTCTATGACTGACCCTCTCTCTGGCGGCTAAAGTGTTGTTGCCGGCGTTGATCGCTTTACGGATAGCTAGGTGAAGTCTCCTACTCTCCGCATAGTCGGTCATAAATTAATCTTGGATCACGACGTTCGCCTCCTCCAACTGGGTAAGAGTCTCCTCCAAATGCTGTACTAGTGCTAAGATGTCCCCTGCCGATGAATCCGGTCTTCCCACCAACTCCTTCAGCTCGGTCATTTCCGCAGAAGCGTTCTGACTGAGGGCATCTCGCTGTCGTTCGGCGAACTTCACCCGTTTTGGTTTGTTTTTCTGGTTCTGTTGCTGGCCTCTATTTTGATTGTTATCTTGGGTTGGGGTCAGGTTCAAGTCTGCCGGAGGGGGTGTCCCGGGAGGATTCCCCTCTTCTGCGTTGGTTTCTTCGCGTCCCGAGCCCATGATTACGGGGTATGTGCGTACGCACTCGTATCAAGGGAAAGCGGAAAGAATCTTTTCAGTACGAACCACTGACGACGGCGTCGTTGCGCCGCGGTCAGTAAGGGTTTGTGCGCGAAAGGGTTTTTGGAAGGCTCCAATACCCTGAAGCACACCTGAGTTTAATCGTACCACTTATCAGAATTCCTGTGATTTATTTCCTGCAAATAAGTAAGGGATAGAAGCGATAGAGGGCGCATGCAAGTAGAAGCGTGGCGGAGAAACTTAACTATGGCTTAGTCTCTAATCTTAAGACTAAAACTTATGGCTAAACTCATATAAGACAAAAAAAATTCGCAAAAAATTTACCTTACTTTCCGGCTTTACGTGGAATATCTGCTGCGGCGCAGAGTCCGGTGGGCCAGAATTAGGCAAGGTGAGCGCAGATAAGCGTTTGATATTAATAGTAGTAATATAATACTACCAACAAATTATTATAATATAATTATCTGAAAAGAAAGGGCTACACACAAATTACAGGGGTTTACACCTATGTGTGTACTCGTGTGTGTGTGCTGTGTATGTTTCCTCAGAGCAGTGACAACAGTTAAACACAGACACCATAAACAAAAGATAAAATGGAAAAATAAAAAATAAAATAATACCCACACAGGGGCATGTGAATGTGGCAATGTGTGCTGCTCATAGAGACAAAACAATAACAAATAAACCCAGAAATTCAAAAAAAATTCGAAAAATATTACACATACATGTGTTTGTATGTGTGTGTGAAACTGTGTGTGTGTATGTGTGAGTGTGTATGACTGTAGAGTCAAAAACAATAACAAACAAACACCAATTTCAAAAAAAAATCGAAAAATTTCACACACACATACGAGCCAGTGTGTGTGTATGTGTGAGTGTGTATGACTGCAGAGTCAAAAACAATAACAAACAAACACCAATTTCAAAAAAAATCGAAAAATATTACACATACATGTGTGTTCGTATGTGTGTGTGAAACTGTGTGTGTGTATGTGTCTATGTGTGTGCCCTCAGAACAATGACAACAGCTAAACACAAACACAACAACAAGAACAACAAGAAAAAATTAATAAAGTAAAAATAAAAATTCACACATGTGTGTGTGAATGTGTGTGTGAATGTGTCTATGTGAGTGTCTTCAGAACAATGACAACAGTTAAACACAAACACAACAACAAGAACAACAAGAAAAAATTAATAAAGTAAATATAAAAATTCACACATGTGTGTGTGAATGTGTGTGTGAATGTGTCTATGTGAGTGTCTTCAGAACAATGACAACAGTTAAACACAAACACAACAACAAGAACAACAAATTCAAACAAGTTTGGTAGTAATAGCAATAATAATAATAATAATAATAATAATTATAATAAACAAGTTTGGTAGTAATAATAATAATAATAATAATAATAATAATAATAATAATAATAATAATAATAATAATAATAATAATAATAATAATAATAGTAATAATAATAATAATAATAATAATAATAATAATAATAATAATAATAATAATAATAATAATAATAATAATAATAATAATAATAATAATAATAATACAGGGGAAAAGGAAAGTAAAAGGAGGGCTAAAATAACAAAACTCACACAGAGAGCACTGTGTTTCTTCCAAATATGCTAAAATTAGCCCTTTCCTTATATAATATAATGTTGCAATTGCAAGTATGAACCATATATATATAAATAACGGAACAAGAAACTAAAGAAAGAGATAATACAAAAGGAAATAGCAGAAGAAGCAGTGCTTTGCTTCAAAATATGCCAAAAATAGAACCCTTTCCTTATTCCTTCTTAATACAATACAATGTTGCAATTGCAAGTATGAACCATATATATATATATATAAATAACGGAACAAGAAACTAAAGAAAGAGATAATACAAAAAGAAATAGCAAAAGAAGCGGTGCTTTGCTTCAAAATATGCCAAAAATAGAACCCTTTCCTTATTCCTTCTTAATACAATACAATGTTGCAATTGCAAGTATGAACCATATATATATATAAATAACGGAACAAGAAACTAAAGAAAGAGATAATACAAAAAGAAATAGCAAAAGAAGCGGTGCTTTGCTTCAAAAATATACCAAAAATAGAACCCTTTCCTTATTCCTTTTTAATACAATACAATGTTGCAATTGCAAGTATGAACCATATATATATAAATAACGGAACAAGAAACTAAAGAAAGAGATAATACAAAAAGAATTAGCAAAAGAAGCGGTGCTTTGCTTCAAAATATGCCAAAAATAGAACCCTTTCCTTATTCCTTCTTAATACAATGCAATGTTGCAATTGCAAGTATGAACCATATATATATAAATAACGGAACAAGAAACTAAAGAAAGAGATAATGCAAAAAGAAATAGCCAAAAAAGCGGTGCTTTGCTTCAAAATAGGCTAAAAATAGAACCCTTTCCTTATTCCTTCTTAATACAATACAATGTTGCAATTGCAAGTATGAACCATATATATATAAATAACGGAACAAGAAAACTAAAAGAAAGAGACAATACAAAAGAAATAGCCAAAGAAGTGGGTGCCTTCCCAATTTATGCCAAAAATAGAAATCTCTTTCCCCTGGAATATACATCCATTGCAATTGAAGAATGAACATATATACAAAATGGAAACACATAATCAATGAAGAGTTAAAGCACACCTGAGATTACAAGAACCCACATCTAGCTTTAGATCTACTGAAAACACCCATCTGCAATATTAATAATAATAATACACACAATAATAATAATAATACACACACACACACACACACACAATAATAATAATAATAATAATAATAATAATAATAATAATAATAATAATAATAAACACACACACACACACACAATAATAATAATAATAATAATAATAATAATAATAATAATAATAATAATAATAATAATAATAATAATAAAATAACAATAATAATAATTGGAAACATTTTTCAAAGAGTCAGTTTGAAGAAATGTTTTTGTGCAGTTTTCAGTCAATGTAAGATAATTTATAGTTTAAAATCCGGTTCTAAGGACCAATTTAATGTCTTGGCAAATTAGATAGAGTAAGAAGGTAGTGAGAGAGAGATGAGTGGACTGTATATGTTGTTTTTGGTGTTACCCTATAATTTGTCAGAACATTTTCCCAAAGGTTCTCACCTTCATTTATTATTCTCTGATAATACTATCATTCGAATAGAGGGATTAAAGGTGGGATTCTTTGGCCAATTAAGTATAGTATTTGTGTCATAAAACATCATGGATAAGTTTAGATAATAACATGTAAGTGAGTTTATCAATAACTGTAGTACTTTACACTCTAAAAAGGGGGGAGAGAAGAATCAACAGCAGACCCCTGAAGGGGGCCGAGAAAGCCTCCAATTGCCCTACGAGAAGAACATGCAATATCTCGTAGACCCGCTATCGCGGAGTCCCTTATCATAGGTAGAAGAAAGTCGAAGAATGCGTGCAATAGAAGGTAAATGAGAAAGGGGGTTAAAGAAGTCGAAACAAGATTGTTAATGGCTAGGTGTTTACAACTTCAAGATGGTTAGTAATCTACGATAGTTCTACTGAATGGACAGCAATAGAATGATGTGTGATTTTAAATTAAGGTGTGGGGTTAGATCCCATTCCTTGTTGTGATCACAGAGTTTGATGGGACCTCTTTCACACATACACAACCATTCACTTCCTTAAAATTAACTTAGCTAAACGCCCGACAGAGCACGATACATAGGAGTACACGTTCTGGGAGGGATGGATTGTGCATATAATGAGAAAAACATCGGATGCAACGAATGTAATCAACAGTTTCACAGAGTTATCACCTCGACATCTTAATAGTAAAACGAAAAGGATTCAATACTCACCAACGATGTCTGATACAAAAAACATATCAAACCTGTTTTCCTCTCTCCTCTTCTACGAGAGAGAAAGTTGAGAGCGTCGCGATACCTGCGACGGGCAAACGAGCTACGAGAATTAAATTACACTAGCATGCATGAATATCAGGTGAGACACCAATATTAGACAACCTATGTACAAGTAGCGCATTAAAGTGAAAATTTCACTGAAAGCG